>JAJJWW010016992.1:0-146408 GCA_023531295.1 Papaver armeniacum
ATGGTAGATTTCAATTCATCCCTGGATTGTTCTTGGGCTGTGAGTTATCCTCAACGACAAAACCCACTTATGGTTACATCCCCTTAGATGGAAATGCCAGTAATCATATCCCTTCTGAAACCCTAGATTTAAAAATAGGAAAATTAGTCAAAGGTATTAAGATTGTGCACTCTTGCAATGGGCTACTCTTGTGCAAAGAATTGTGTACGCTACAATCGTGATCGTACTTATTACATCTTTAATCCTTTCACAAAACAGTATAAAGTGTTACCTCAAACTCATATGAGAGGTCTTCATTTCCCGTATCTTAGGAATGTTAGTTTAGTGTTCGATCCATTCAAATCCCCATACTACAGAGATATATTTCTGGAGGAGCCGTGATCTTAAATATAGAATTGAAATCTACCATTCCGAAACATCTTCTTGGAGCAGCGACGGATCCAGGATTTTGTGCCTGGGTGGGCTATTTATTTATTTTTCATACACCCGAATTGTACTAAATAATCTAAATACCTGAAAATTATTTACAATGAGAAATACGCTATACGCTACTTAATAATATTTTAAATTGCGCAAACATCGTGTATATTAAAATTAGTATTACTATATGAGCATGACATTTAAACATCAATTTTTTGTTATTGTTTGCAAAAAGAAAAAAATGAGATGGGAAGAAAATCAGATCATGAGCATCAGGACATTTAAACATCAATTTTTTGTTATTGTTTGCAAAAAGAAAAAAAAGAGATGGGAAGAAAACATCATGTTAACATATATTTTGATATTGGGCTAATTTTTAGTTTATACATGGGCCAAATTTGGGTAAATATTTGGAAACAACATGACCTAAATTGATCAGGTTGTGGTGGAGTGGGGGTAAGTACTAACCTAAACATAAAATGACAAACTTTAAAAGAATTAATCAAAATCATAAGAAATCATGTGAATATGTCGTACTAATGGGCTAAATAGAAATTTTATCACGGACTAATCAATAATTTTTGAACAATTAGGCTTGCCTAAGCAAGCTTTTCCAAACTTTGGGGGGTGATGTAGCCTACCTAAGCCACCCCCACATCCGTCGCTGAACAAGCTTGAAGTTCTGCACTAGCAAAGTCTCCGCAGAATTCTCAAATTTACTGTCTTTTTGAATTATTTTTGGGTGCATTATTTATATGTCCCTACTTTTAGAACCCAACAAATATATCCTTTCCCAAAATAAATATATCCCTACTAATTTTAAGAATTAAAATCCGGAATTATTAGATTACTGAAATACCCTCCCTATATATTTCACTTAATACTAGATCGGACACATTAATCCGCCCTTCTTCATTTTCGCCTGGTCTGTGTCTTCACTCACTCACTCTCGAAATCACCGGAATTGATTGCTAGCCGTTATCTTCTCGAAGATCAACTGAAACTGGGTATTAATCAACTATCCAATTGCAGAAAATTGATTACTAGCCGTTATCTTCTCTTCGATAATCAACACTACGATCTACAAAAGAAACTGAAAATAAACCGTATAATCAACTGAAACTGAAAAAGAAACCGAACGATTTCACTTTCCTTTGCAGAGAAACTGAAAATAAAACATATAAATTAGGTTTCATCAGAAAACCTAACCGATTTCACTTTCCTTTCATCATCAACGCTTTCATCATCAACAACATAATTGAACGATTTGAAGATTACAAAATTGAACAGTAAAACCTAAATTTTGATGTTAGATTTAATTGATGCATGTATGTTTTGGTCTTGATTTTGTTAATGTAATGATTTTGAATGTTTGTATTTGGTTTGATTTTCACACCGCAATTTCTCGATTAGGTTTGATTTTGGTCTTGTTTAGTTATTTTTTAGTTTTGGTTAGTGTTCTTGGGATATTTGTGTCGAAATGATATCTCGTCAAATGCATGTGTAGGTTATATATACTAATCATGTTGAAAATTGATATTTCTATTCAAACTTTAAGTATTGTTTTGCTCGGGATGCAAATTCGATCCATTGTTGATAAGTATTGATGGGTGAAAATGTGATTCTGAAGGAGTTTTAGATATTTTTGTATAAACTAAATAATTGTACTTGATCCAAACAAAAATTGGATAAACAACAGCATTGATCAATTTAGGGATAAACAAATAGCAGTTGATCCAGATAAAAAAAGGATAAACAATACAAGTTGATCCATTGTATGAAAATTTGTTCAATTGTGTTTCTAAAGGATTTTTAAATATTTTTTGTATCAACAACAGTAGTTTATCCAAAAAAAGGATCCATGAGAAGTTGATCCAATGTAGGGATAAACAACAACAGTTGATCCAAGTAAAAATAGGATAAAAATAATAAAGTTGATCCATTGTATGCAAATTTGTTCACCTGTTATGTGTTTATAAAGGAATTTAAGATATCTTTGCAAATGAAAGGGATCAACAGTAGAAGTTGATCAAATGCAGGGGATAAACAACAACAGTTGATCCAAATAAAAAAGGATAAACAAGAGTAGTTGATCCATAAAAAAAGATTTATTTGATGGGTATGTACATTTCTACTATGAAAATATGAATGCTAACTATAATAAGTGTTGAACTCAGGTTGAGAAGACATAATGCATAGAAGATCACCAAGGATAAAGAAGAAGCAAGATGAAAAGGGCACGAAAGAGATTGAGAAAGTTACAGAACCAAAAAGAAATGCGAAGAACAATAAGATAATTGAAGAAGAGGCAACAAGAAAGAGGAAGAACAAGAGTGCAAATGAAGAAACACAAAGAAAGGTGAAACACAAGAAAATAGTTCATGAAGAACCAGAAAAGTCGGAATCAGAATCCGAAGAAGAATCAAATGATGATGATGAAGAGTTGGAAGAAGAGGAAAAAGATGCTAAAAATGGCAAACCAATAAAAGTCATCAAAGGAAATACAAAGAAAAAGAAAGAGACAACAAGAAAGAGGAAGATGGCATTTGGGAATAAAGAAGCACAACAAAAGTTAAAGGCAAAACTCAGGAAGATAGCTGAGGAAAATCAATCGGAACCAAGAAGAAGCGCAAGGAGAATCAGATGAAGATGAAAAAGAAGAGGAAAAACAAGCAAAAAAGAACAAACCGAAGAAAGTCCTCAAAGGTAAAAACATACATTGTGATATATATTTGTGATGGTATTATTACTACGTTACTTAAAACAAAATGAAAATGACTGAGTTTCATGTATGCAGGCAGGTCAAAGGAGAAAGAAATCACACTCAAAGAAGAACAACAAAGACTGAAACAAAAGAAGAAAGTTGAGGAAGAACCAGAACAATCAGAATCCGAAGAAGAAGGGCAAGAAGAATCAGATGAAGATGACCGAGAATCGAAGAAGAGAAACAAATTGTAAATATATGAAAAAAAGCAGAAAAGGGCAAACCGAAGAAAGTCGTCAAAGGTAAATACATTAGACTGTAATATTTGTGCTTTGATATATATAACTATATTGTTTGAAATATTGAAAACAAAATGAAAATGATTGAGCTTCACGTATGCAGTCGGGTCAAGGGCGAAAGCAAAACCACAACAAAAGGAGAAAAACAAGAAGGTAGTTGAGGAACAATCAGAAGAATCAGAATCAGAGTCCGATGAAGAGGAGCAAGAAGAATCAGATGGAGATGAAGAGGGCAACACAGAGCCAGAGCGCAAAGGTAAAAACATTGACTCTTTAATGGAAATATTATGTGTAAGCAATCATAGTTTTGGATCAACTCTGACTGTTGATCCAGTAAATATTTGTAAGCAAATCATAGTTTTGGATCAACAATCACATTTGATCCAACAAATATGTGTAAACAACCATAGTTGATCCAACATCACATTATGTGTAAAATATGACATAAGAGGTAGTTAAAGCATGAACCGTGATTACACATATTTATACGTCAAGCATTTCACCCTGGGGCTACGCCCCCGTGAAAATATAATATGGGTAGAATGCAAGAAAACAAAAGATTATTGTCAAAATGAAAAGGAAAATGATTTGAGTTTCATTTATGCAGCCAAGTCGAGAGCAAAGGAACAAAGAATCAAAGGAGGTCTACAACCATTGGCTGAAATGGGGAATTTTCTATGCAAAAAGTTTGAAGTGGACGATGCAAATAACAAGAAGAAACCGAAACTTGCAAAAGCAATCAAGGAATCTCCATATTGGGAATTAATCAGCCCATTTTATGTAATGTTCACGAGTATGAGTGGTAAATGGATGAACAAGATTAATCTTGCAATGCAGTTTGTTGATGAGTGCATTTGATAAAAAAACCGAGAAAATTCAAATTTGGAGAAAACGAAGAGTGCTCTCTGGAAGCAAGAGATTTCGCTTTGATATTCAAGATGAGACGACCGATAGAGAGTGAAGAATTGAAGCAAAGAATCGCAACCGAAGAAAGGGCTCGACTACAGCGAATTCTTAAATAAAAAGTTCGGACTTAAAACCAAAAAGATTGTCCCGAACCAATATTGAAGGCTGAGGTTGTATACAAACTGAAAAATGCAACAGAAGATGAGTCTGATCCGGAGCATTTTGTAAGACTTTTCGGTATGTGGTTATGCACGGTTTTCTTATTCCCAAATCTTTGGTATGACATCGTTCCCAAAGAAATGGTTGCCTCATATCTTACCGATGGACAAAGTGTCATGGCCGGATCATGTGGTGGAATGTTTGATTTCGAACTGGCAAACAAGAAGAATAACCAATTAGCTATCGGTGGCTGCACAACTCTCTAGTGGTAAGAAAAAAACGTTAATTTTGTAAAACTAAAATGTTTATTGTTGTAGAGAGTGAAATGCATACTATTGGATAAAACTAACATTGTTGTTTATATTATGCGAGTGTTGGTTCTGCGAACATACCGATAAGTACATAACGAAAAGATTTCAAAATTCAACTCCAAGATTCCTACGATGGAACAAAGATGCATTGTGCAAGCAGACTTGCAAGTGACTTTGGCAACAAATTGAATAAGAAGGCAATTGATATGACTTGGTTCGACAAGACGGTAATTTTTTTTACTATATTTATCTTTACTATTACAAAGGTACCATTTTTTAAGTGAATGGGGTCAACGACCAATTTTGATCCAGTTTTAGTATCAGTTTTTTGTGGATCAACAGTGGAAGTTGATCCATGTGAATGGGATCAACAACCAATGTTGATCCAGTTTTAGTGTGTACACTATTTCCAGCTCCTCAATTCTAAGTTTTTGTGGATCAACATTGGAAGTTGATCCATGTGAATGGGATCAACAACCGGTGTTGATCCGAGTTTGATGTGTTCTATTTCCAGCTCCTCCAATTCTAAGTTTTTTGTGGATCAACAGTGGAAGTTGATCCATGTGAATGGGATAAACAACCAATGTTGATCCACTTTTACTCTCAGTTCTTTGTGAATAAACAATGGAAATTGATCCATGTGAATGGGATCAACAACAAATGTTGATCCAGTTATACTAGCTACACTATTTTGACTTGTGTTGATCATGCTTCGCAGTTTCATCAAGACTTTGTTGATCCAGTGTCTGCTGAGGAGAAATATTTAATTGACCTATCGACATCTGCAAGAGAACTGGAACAAGAGAGGACAAGGATAAAGGAGCTAGAGGAAGAAAACATCTTTCTTCACTGTGACAAGTATGAGATTCATTACATGGACAAGGTTGAAATTAAAAAGTTTGTCCAGAGCACGTTATTCTTGAGAGAGTTGTATGAGAGGAACAAGGACAAAATAGAGTTGCAAGCTGGAGAACAAGAGCGACTTGCTGACATTGACAAGAACATAGAGAAATGGCAGGGAGAGGAAAATATTTATCAGGAATCACTGAATAGGAATAAACCAGCGTATACAGGGAAGGAATTTGAAGGTTTGGAATTTGAAGATTTGTTCACACAGAAGCAACAACAAGGAGAATCATCTGGGCAAGGAAATCAAAATGAAATGAACTCTGCGGCAAATGATCAACCAACAGATGGGAATCAAACTAGAGTAAACAGAGAAGTCGAAGTTTCAGTGGCTGTGAACAATGAAGACACTCAAGAAATGAACGATTCTTTGGGAACTCAGAGTACTTTGGTAACTCAAGAAGGCTTTAATGAAGGAAGAAAACTAAGGCAAGCTGATGATTTAGAGCTCAATACTGTTGTTGAAAACAATGCAGAGCTTGATTCGCTGGTTGAAAACATTGCAAAATGTGCTGGAATATTAGAAGAGAAAGATGGCATACCAATGGAAGAGAAGAGCCCGTCCGTAGAGAAGAAGAATGATGACATACAAATGGAAATGGTTGTGCTTGACACTCCTCCACTATCAGCAATAAAACCAGACGAATCTGGGTATGTGCATCCAAGTAGCATGCCGAGTTTCGGTGCAATAATGGAGGAGGTACATAGCATAACACAAGAAACAAAAGAAACAGAAGAGGTTGAAGAGCAAAGTGAAGAGGATGACAATACATTAGGAGCTGAAATACGCGCACAGGTTGAATAAATTGTTTAATTTGGAAACAGTTGAGGAGCAAATCAAGAGGAAACCGAATCGGAGGAACAAGCAGTCGAGTTCTCTTGTTAAACGGGTGAAGAAGGGAGAAAGGCCAAAGAGAAAACCATATAAACTTGAAGTCGAAGTCAAACACCTACTTGCTAAGCGTAGAAGGAGACAAAGGAAAGGTGGAAAAGGAAAAAGAAGGAAATACAAATAATTGACCTCGACACTATCGACAAGTCAAATTGATAACACACTCACCAAAGCCAAAAACTGTTGAAGCCAAAAAACTAAAATTGTGGAAGAAAATGAATGACAGCGAAAAAGAAGTCATCGAGCCATTCTTTGAGAATGCAACTGAATGGTATGTAATAACATATTCAAAGTCAAACACCTCAGTTAACATAGTTTTTTTTTTTTTGGGTTATGCTAGCTCTTTTTAATAACATATTCATTTGTTGGTTATTTTGCAGCGACAAAGCTTACAGTTTTTATTTCTGCAATCAAGATTTCGAAGTAGTTATCATTGGGAAGTACATACAGTGTCTACTGAATAATCAAAACATTCACGCTGAGATTGTTGATTACTACACCAACATGCTGAAATCAAAGATGGATTCGCCGTATAAACCAGATTACAAGAACCACGTCATTCTCTCAACAAATGATTATGTAAGTAACCGATAAATCTTTGTTTGTTTTGTATGTCAACAACAATTGTTGATCCAAATAAGTTGGATCAACATCCATTGTTGATCCAGATAGGTTGGATCAACAACAATTATTGATCCAAAATAAGTTAGTCGATTATGAATGAATATTAATGTATGTATAGCTTGAGGAGTTAAATTGCAAATACGATATGTTGTTCTCTGGTTACGATATCACAGTTGCATTTTATTTTTGTTGACAAACTAATATATTCAAAAAAATATTGCAAACTAATATATTTGAAAAAAATATTGATACAGCCGATATTGGGGATCGCATTAGCCACGAAAAAATGGAAAAGGTGGAGAGATGTGGGATTAGGAAAAGCCGAGGAACAAGTTACACAGGAATGTTGAAGACACATACCTCATTGTACCAATGTGCTTGACTGACAAGGACGGTGTTGGATACCATTGGGTGGTGCTAGCATTGGTAAAAGGAAAATGGATAGTGTACAACTCGCAAGGCGAAACGCAGCTTACAATTGGCAATATATGGTGATGATAGTACCGACTGACTCAATGGTGAATGAAATGGGACACAAAGATCCAGAGACAGGTGGTGAAACAGACAAGCTTTTTCACATCATGACCGTACCAAAGACAAGACGGATGCGACTGTGCATTGCACACTTGCATGTACATGAAGAATTTGGTGAAGCGTGGAAACTGTGAACACCTAAATGAAATCGCTAACTTAGATGAGAAGTTGAACAAGAAGCGAGTGAAGATTGCAGCAAGAATCTTGTCGGAAATGGGTTCATGGAAGAAACCGGAACAACTTCCTGATTCGTCCTACTGACTCTATTCAAGAAAAAAATCCAATTGCAAGACTCAGTTGAACCAGTAGTTGATCCAGAAGTTGAACCAGCAGCTGAACCATTAGACTGAGCTTGATCTCATAGTCTGTTCATGGTCTGTAAAGAAAATCTAACTGTAGTTTTAAACATACTTATCTTAGTAAGTAAATCTTAATGATGTAGGTCTGATTATGAATGAATTATTATGAATGAATTTTCATGAATTATTATGAATGTCTTAAATTTATATAAGTCTAATTATGAATGAATGTTACAGGAATGTATAGCTTGAGGAGTTTGCTAGTAAATACAGATAGAACCATGCAATTTTTTTGTTTGTTTTGTGTGTAAACAACCAATGTTGATCCAAATAAGTTGGATAAACAACCATTGTTGATCCAGTTAAGTTGGATAAACAAACACTGTTGATCCAAATAAGTTGGTCTGATTATGAATGAATGTTACATGTATGCATAGCTTGGGGAGTTTACTAGAAAATACAATTGGGACAATGCAAATTTTCTGTTTGTTTTGTGTGTCAACAGTCATTGTTGATCCAAAGAACAATGTTTCCACACTATAGTGTAAACAACCATTGTTGATCCATTTTAGTTGGATCAACAATGGAAGTTGATACCATTTGTAAAAGTATGTTTTTAGTAAAATAAATAAAGATGTAACTTGTGACATATACTTGAGAAAAAAAGAATAAAATTCATAACAACAAACTAAGAGTGTATATCATTTAAAAAATAACAATTGCAAAAAGAAAAGCATAAAAAAGAAAAAGAAAACAGCCAACTAGTAAGAAACCTAAAACAAGTTGTTCAGAATATGAATAAAACCAAAAAACTTCAGAACAACATCCTCTTCAAGAACTTGATCATCCTGGAATGAGACTCCTTGCGAAACGTTGGTGCGAGGAGCCAAAGGAGCTTCTGCGACATGTTCGACGGTTGTGAAAGGTGAGCATCCCACATTGGCCACACTTCCTCTTCTTACGCACCTTTTCACGACTACCCCTATACCTAACACCTTTAGGCCTTCCATCTTGTTCTCGACCGCCATTGGGAGGCAAAACATACCCCTTTTTATTAATTCCAGGAGGCTTCTCAGAGTCCGGAATAGGATATATGGGTCGAGAGTACAACCTTCTACAGTAGTCAGATGTATAGTAAGGGCTAATGTATTTGTATGGTTCATCATTTCCAATCGCAACATGGCTTTCATTGCATGAGTGCAAGGAAAGCTATGTTTTTGCCACCATTTGTTTGCAGGTCCTGGAATCCAAGTCGACAGTATGCTTTCCCGTTGGAGAAATGATCTCAAATACTTTCTCACTTGATCTCCGAAACTTGTATGAACGGCAGTCGTTTATCCTCTTGTTAAACCTTGCTTGCATACGAGGAGTAAGCCTTGTAGTCCACTTGTTAGACTCCAATAACCTCTTGTAATTCTCGCTCCATTACCTTAGCACGAATACCATCGAGAAGCTCAATTGCTGGAAGCGGTTTATCATGCTTAATAACATTGTTAAAACTCTCAAAGAATATTAGATGTGTTCTCACCCCACCTTTCTCCTAGGAATGCATGAGCAGCCCAATTCTCAAATGGAATCTTCATCATCCAAGAAACCACTGAATCCAACTTTAGATTACTCATACTCTTCGCAGCAGCATAAAATTTTTCCTTTGTTAATGCAGTGTAGCACTCTTCGAATAACTTGATCAGTTTATGTCTCGCTCTTGCCCTTTGGAACAAAGGAATATTTCCTTTCATATGGTACAAACAGTAGGAATGGAAAGCATTTGGGAAGACTTTAGGAACATGCTTCAAAAGACCGATTCCACGATCTGATATAATGGTCAGTGGACGATCTCCACGAATAATACCCTTCAAATTAATTAAGAACCATTCCCAACTCTCACAATTTTCACAAGGAACAATTCCAAATGCAACTGGATAGATTTCTACAAAAAACCAAAAAACAAAAACAAAAATAAGTGATCAGTAACTAGTGTCAACAAAACAAAGTTGATCCATTTCAGGTTGGATCAAAGTCACTGATTGATCCATTTGGTTGGATCAATGAGAAGTTGATTCAAAACAAAATAGTTTTTTGGATCAAAAGTCACGATTTATCCAATAAATGCACAGTAAGCAATGATGGTTTTGGATCAAAAGTCACGGTTGATCCATTTCGGTTGGATCAACGGTAAGTTGATTCAAAACAAATTATAATTTTTGGATAAACAATCACAGTTGATCAATAAACTGTAAAACAATCATAGTTACGGGATCAATACTCATAGTTAATCAACAATCACGGTTGATCCATGCTTGAACAATAACATATGATGCAATAAGAGGTACTTAAAGCATGAATTTCAATGCAAACCAAAAAGAAAGTAGTATAAAGTACCCTAAGCTACATATTGTATTACTTCGCACCTCAAAGGGGCTACGCCCCTCGTGAAAGTTATATTCAATGTAGAATGTGACAAACCTATAATAAAAGCTACATTTATCAACAAAATGAATGCATAATAGTAAAAGGTTAAAAAGTAAAAAACATGGATACAAAATGAAAAAATAGTAAAAGGTTAAAAGTCATACGTTGGTTACCGATTTTCGCAAGCAACCATAAGACCACCCTTGAACTTCCCAAAGTGAGAAAGGTACAATCGATAAATAGCATCGGACGGCAGTAATTGTTGAAACCAGTTATGGAAGCTTCAAAAGCAACAAAAAACCTTTTGAAGCGAGCGTCACACTATCATACTCAAAATTCACAACACTTCCAGGATTGTCTTTGTTCAATTGCATCTTTATACCAAACTAAGTCTGAATAGGACTTGACGTCATCACCCCAAAGAAATGTCTTGGTGAATTGTAAACCGTGATATGCCCTGACTATACGTGAGGTCAACTCCATATTCCATTCGAGTAAATCTATAACATCGCAGCAGATCTTCTTCTTCTTCGATGCTCGTAAATCATCGACAATATATTCTTCATAAACGATTTTCTCATCCTAACTTTTGATGGATCCGAAGAAGCTAAACTACATGAGTGCTGCGATATATCTCTTGCATTTAAATACACCATTTGATTTGGCGAGGAGAGAGGCGTGAAACCTCCAGCGACAATTTTCCGTCTTTTTGAACTTGCACTCCACAGTGTATCGTACAAAGTCACTCTTAACTAATTTGTATTTGCGACCACTAAACATTTCATACTTTGTAAAATGCAGTCCTTAACTTCCTCAATACCACCTTCAAACAACTGCCCTACTCCAGTTAAGATGTTGACCCAAGCATCAGACTTCTTCGGGACCTTTTTGATCAAACACGCATCATCAGTGACGTCTTCCACAACAGCTACCTCATCACTTGAAATACAACTTGATGATGACGAAGAAGCAGCAACAGAAGCAGAAGAAGATGATGAAGAAATAGAATCAACACAAGTCCTTAACTGGATTTCAAACTTCACCAAGTCAATCCCTTGTGAGCTGCAGTAGTGAATGAAAAACCTCAAATCCAAATCATGATTGATGACATTTGAAATCCCTTCTACAGTGTAACCAAAGAGAATGAGGTCTTCAGAACATAAGGCCACTTTTGTTTCACCACACTTATCATCTCCTTGTGATGAGTTGATGCTTGAAACGAGGATGCGAGATAAATCTGATTGCAAAATTTGAACTCCGCAACTACCATCTTTGGCCTGCAACAAACCATAACATATAGTGTTGTTCAGAAATTTGGATCAACAGTCACACTTGATCCAATAAAATATGATTAAACAGTCATAGTTTTGAATCAAAAAATCACAGTTGATCCAATAAATATGTGTAAACAATACAGCTTGATCCAAAAAAATATGTGTAAAATATCACATTTGATCCAATAAGAGTGTCTAAAATACATCAACAACATTTTGTCAGACGATCGAGTTATCATGTTGATTCTATTATTGTAGATTTATAGTGGTGTGTCTAGATTAAATGATTATCCTATTGCAAATACAAACATTTTGTGTTGAGAAATTTGGATCAACAACAATAGTTGATCCAAAAAAACTATCCATCATCTTATTTTTGTATCGGCCGGTCAAGGTTGATCCAAAATAATATCAACATCTCATCGAAGCATAATCAATAGAGTGTCTAAAATACATCATCATCATTTCAACATAAATTTCGGATCAACAACAACAGTTGACACAAACAAAATTCTTCAACATTTCAGCATAACAGATCAAAAATTAAAACTACCTGTTTAATAGATGAATAAGGATCTCGAGATCAAACTATATCAATATCAATCAATCTAACGGAATAATCATACGAAATCAATCTTCCAACATAAATCACGATCTCTCGCATCAACAACGAAAAACAAAAATTTTACACCTGAACAATGAAAAAAGAACATGCAATCATCAAAAACAACTATATGAATCTTCAAAATAACATCAACATTACCAATTTGTTTCAGAAAGACAGATCCAATGATTTCTGTTAAGTGGAAATTTCAGTTCAATGGAGCAAAAATCCATTGATTTCCAGTAGATTGATTGATGAATCTTGCTTTACAGATAATGAAGAAGATGGAGGAGAAGATGAATTTCAATCATGAATCGTAGATTGAAAAAAAAAAAAATTCTTCCAAATTTTTTTCTCACGAAAGAACCGAAGTTGTTTTCTCTCTTCTTTTTTCGTTTCAATCAATGAATTTCAATTCGTTTCAATCAATGAATCTTGCTGCAAAGATAATGAAGAAGATGGAGGAGAAGATGAATTTCAATCTCGAATCGTAGATTGAAACGAAAAAAAAATTCTTCCAAATTTTTTGCTCACTTGTTAAGCGAGTTCATTTCTCTCTCTCTTTCGGTTTTAAGTTTCGTTTATAACTGAATTTCGTTTTTTGGTAATCAAATATATCTAGGGGTATATTTGGAAGTCCAAAAATAGTTATTGGGCCCCCGATGGGCTTGTATAAGAGAGGGATAGAATTATTATTTGATAAGGATATTTGTATAATCCATCAAAAGTAGGGATAATAATTCAATTACCACATTATTTTTAGCGTGTTTTCTACTAGAATTTTTTTTTTTTTTTTTTTTTTTTTGGCGTACTAGCACGGTATAATACCCCGTCGAGACGTCTAGGCTTTTTTTGTTCGGAAAATGGGTTATTTGTCCAAATTTTTTTTAAAACATGGTTCAAATGGACGAGTAAAAATTATTATGGGTGAAATGAACAAAAAAAAAATATAAAGGATGAAACTGGATTCATCCAGGCTTAAACTTAAAAAATAGCGAGGATGAAACTGGATGCATCCTGATGTAAATTAAAAATAAGAAAAAGTATTTAAAATTGGGTAGGATGAAACCGGATTTACATCCCCGCTTATTTTTATATTTTTGTCCATTTAAACATATTATAATCTAAATGTCTTTTTCACCGGAATTATTGATTTTGGTCTTTTTAACCAATTTTGTGTTTTTAGTACTACTAACAAGAAGCACCATATATAATGCTTTCTTCTTAAATAAAAAAAAAAAAACCCAAAGATTTTCTTCAAAACAGCCGGAAGAAAACCGATTATTAACTGCTATGAAAAAATAAAATAAATACTCTATCTCCATTATAGAAGATGGTTTCATTTTCTTATCACAGATTCACAGGGAACTCAAAATGAACATGTCAATTATCAAAGCCAACTGACGGAGGCTTTACTGCTGTCAGGTCACACTAAGAGCATCTCCAATGCTAGAGGTCAAGGTCATCTTATGTGGATGTCTTATTTATACCTTTGGTTGTGGGTCATTTACTATAAGACAAAAACTAATAAAGAGAAAGGCTCTCTACCTAAAATCCATCTCCAATCCTCAAGGTCATATCTTACACTTTTTGTCTAAATCTAGACACAAAAGATGATGTGGACTTATGACCCAAGGTCATGAAGAAAGTCTTATTTAGACTTTCTTTTTTACCCCAACATTAGCCATGTCATCTTACCTATGACCCTTACCTTTGCATTGGAGATGAAACTTTGGTGAAAAGAATATTAAATCCTATGTGTCATACTAATTTAAGACCTCTACCCCTTGCATTGGAGATGCTCTAATGTGTTAGAAAATATCATCAACTCATGAGCCTAGCTTCGTCCCTAAACTAATAAAAAGCAGTAAAGTAAAGTTGTTGAGAGTTGGGAATATGTCAGGTTCTCACTAATTGATTTGGGTAATTAAACAGTTAATCAGAGTAAGAAATCTGTCTTATCGGTCGAAAAAGATTGCGTCGCTAATTAAACACCATCTAACTATCCAACGAACAAAGTAAGAATTGGAGCGATGGTCCCTATTTTCAAGTGTGGTACACGAATTTAAGCTCGTATAGATCTCTGCAGCAAAAACTCAACCATATACATTGCTGTTTGGTGGCCATTATTATGATAGATTATCAGCTCATAACTCATCCTCAGCCATGCATCCGCACCTAGTACTACTTGCATCATATACAGTCCCAATCTCCCAACCGTCTCATATTATAAACGAGAATGCGACTCAAGGATGGAAATGGACCACCCAAATTAAATATGATGCATTTTCTTGATTTCCAACTTCAAAAACGGGAAGAAGTAGAAAAAATTTAATTGTCGGCAACTGGGTTGCACAGACGCTCCATTTCTTGAGCCGTGTCGCGTCTCGACTCACGATGGACG
The DNA here is from genome assembly GCA_023531295.1 of Papaver armeniacum. Classification (NCBI taxonomy): domain Eukaryota; kingdom Viridiplantae; phylum Streptophyta; class Magnoliopsida; order Ranunculales; family Papaveraceae; genus Papaver; species Papaver armeniacum. Next base: position 14,749 of record JAJJWW010016992.1, read on the forward strand.
ACACGGAGGCGTGAGACGCCTGACACGACGCATGTCCGACGCACCAATTTGCGGCGTCCCCGCGCGCGTCGGTTCGGACCACGCACGCCGTGCGTGTCCGACGCATTTTTTTCATTTTCATATAAACTTTTTCTTTATTTTTACTATTATTAACCAAATGAAGAAAGGCAAACATTTAGATCAATAATTTAGGTCTTTATTAGGATTTTGTAATTGGAAATGACATCACGTATACCTTTAGTTGGACATGTGTTGATCTAAGAATGCATTTTGATTGTGTTATGTGTTTAATAGTGACTCGATTATTTGACATTCTAAGCGTGTATAAACAAACGATATCTTCTTTTTTTTGAAATTTATACATATATAACATCATTTTCTAATTTTTAGGGTCTAAAATACTTGACTTTTCTTTGTATAAATACATGATTATATATATAAATAAAATATAAATAAAATATGTATATACGTGTCGCGTCCCTAGTTTTTGAAAATTTTGTAGTGTCCGCGTGCCGGTGTCACGTGTCGCGTCTACGCTGGCGTCCGCGTCCGCAACCTGGGCCAGCTTGCATCGATGATCAGATCCAATCTCCCAACCGTCCCATATTATAAACGAAAATGCGACTCAAGGATGGAAATGGACCACACAAATTAAATAGGATGCATTAAGGCTAAGTCTTATGGGCTAAATATCTAGCTGCTAGATTGGTCATCCACGTCAGCATGGGCAACCATCTAAGTCCTATTGTGTTACTAATCTAGCAGATAGTCACTGAATAGAACAACGCTGAGCGCTGAACCGAACAACGCTCACAAATTTTTTTAATCATTTTTATTTCCATCTTTTCTCTCTTCCCAGTGTTTGTCGCACAAATAACCTAAAATAAAAAAGTACACAGGCGTGAGGTGATGACACGTCGTAAAAAAGGTACATACGCGTGAGGTGAAGAGAAGTGTTTGACCATCTCCGTTGCATAAAAAAAGAATTCAACGGTGGGTAATAGGCGTGAGGTGATGACGCGTCATTAATACATCCATTTTACTTTTTAAAGTAATGATATGACCCACTTATTTTCTTTATTTGTGTCGGGATGAGAAGATTAATGCTGAACCGTTCAGCGTAGAGTCATTTTCTGAGCGTTGTATTATTCAGCGTTTCAATCTCGCTGATAGTTGGACTGCGATCAACTGCTAGGAGAGAGAAGTATCAAGAAGTAGTGTTAATTTTTTCCCACACTTTTTTCTTGATTTGCAACATTTTTGGACCAATCTAGCAGTTCAAAATCTTGCCCATAAGGGTTAGCCTAAGTAGAAAAAACAGCAAGAACTAGAAAAAATTTAATTATCGGTGACCACGACAAGCCTGTCATCCTTTACACGTAATAATGTCCACAAATATGAAGTTCACTGAACGCCAAATAAACAGTGCAAGAATAAACTCATCCACCACATTCACATCTTATCATAAATGAACAGCTTTAAAGCTTGAAGCCCAAAGGTTATTTTTAAACAAAGTTTAAACCTCAAAGAAAATGGAAGGAAGAGTTGGTATCATTGGCGCAGGAATTAGTGGATTATTAGCCTGTAAATATGTTCTTGAGAAAGGTTTTCAACCCATTGTTTTTGAATCACAACCAAGTCTTGGTGGAGTTTGGGCTCGCACTCTTGAAACAACGAGACTCCAAACACCAAAACAATTTTATGAATTTTCAGATTATCCGTGGCCTCCTTCTATTAAAGGAGATTTTCCAACCCAAAATCAAGTTATGGAGTATTTAGAATCTTATGCAGTTCATTTCAATTTACTTCCTTACATCAAATTCAATACCAGTGTTGTCGACATCGACTATGTAATACAACAAGGTCAAGACATGCTTTCATGGAATCATTGGGGTGGTACAGATGGGGGTATTAGTAATCTCAAAGGTAAATGGGAAATTACTACCACTACTGTTCAAGAACATCAAGTTTATCAAGTAGAATTTGTGATCCTTTGCATTGGGATTTTCAGTGGAGTCCCAAACATTCCTGATTTCCCACCAAATAAAGGTCCAGATGCTTTCATCAATGGTAAGGTCATACACTCTATGGATTACTCTGCCATGGATAATTCCGATGCTGCTGAATTCGTCAAGGGAAAACGTGTTGCAGTCGTTGGATATCAAAAATCAGCTTTAGACATTGCTAATGAATGCGCCATAGCTAACGGTAACTTTACTTCACAACTCCCCGGGGTTATGGCTTCACAATCCTTAAAAGAGCATATATATATTATGGGGTTCTGATAGTAGATATCAATACGCAATTGCAGGGGTTGAAAATCCGTGTACATTAATATACAGATATGCGCATTGGAATTTACCCGATTATCTCCCATACGGTGTACCTATTGGTTATTTGTACCTTAATCGTTTCTCTGAACTTTTGCTCCATAAGCCCGGGGAAGGACTACTTCTTAGTCTCCTAGCTACTCTTCTTTCACCTCTGGTAACATCTTGTCGATTTAGTTTATGCTTAATTTGTTGTCATTAAACATATTTATTTATGAATGTGTAGTACTTGTTTATTAATTATGACAGAGATGGGCATTCTCCAAATTTGTTGAAAGCTACATCAAATCCAAGTTTCCCCTGAAGAAATATAATTTGATACCAGAACATAGCTTTTTACAGCAAATTGCTTCTTGTTCGAACTCAACTGCACCAGAGAAATTCTACGATAAGATAGAAGAAGGAAGCATTATCTTAAAGAAATCCAAGGGGTTTGGCTTCAACAAAGACGGTTTGGTGTTTGATGATGATGCAACGGCACCTCTAGAAACCGACGTTGTGATCCTTTGTACCGGTTACAAGGGCGAAGAAAAGCTCAAAAACATCTTCAAATCACCAAAATTTCAAAACTACATCATCGGATCCCCAAACTCGACGGTTCCGTTATACAGGTATGTGTTGCATCAATTGGTTTTTACTCCATTCATTCATGTAATTTTTTTGCGTACTTATATGGATTATACGTGTGCAGGGGATGTATTCATCCACGAATTCCACAATTGGCAGTGATGGGATATAATGAGAGTATTGCGAATTTGTATACATCGGAAATGAGGTGTCGCTGGTTAGCGCAATATCTCGACGGTGGGTTCAAGTTCCCAAGTATAAAGGAAATGGAAAAAGATGTGTTGCAATGGGACAAGTGTATGAAACCTTATTCTGGTGATTACTATAGGAAATCTTGCGTTGGTTTATTGCATATTTGGTACAATGATCAGCTGTGTAAAGACATGGGTTGTAATCCTAAGCGGAAGAAGGGACTGTTTGCAGAGTTGTTCGAGCCTTATGGACCAACGGATTACGCAAATCTTACTCCTCGTAAGATATGATTGATAGGAGGAATCTGATCACTTTTGTCTCAAGCCATCTACAAATGCTCATAATCACCATCATACAAGCATATTCAATGTTTTCATCAGTGTGATCGCGTACTGTTTTTGCTTCTTTTTTTGTATGTCTCTGTCATGAGAGTGGAGTTTCCATCTTGCTTGCTCCTTCTCCATGTAATAATAATTTCACTTTTGTTTTAATGTCATTTTTTTTTGTTTGTGCACCCTTGTATTATTTTTTTTCTTTTAAAATTCAAAATGTTAATGATGTTGGCATTGTCCCGCAATCTCTATTTTGAATCATCGTCAAGATGGTGGGTAACTTGGGGTTAAACGAGAGGTAAAGGTCAAATTATAGGGACTCAATCTCATATCATAGTGACACGAAGACAAACAATGATTCAATTCAAAAATCAAACTCCACAGTGGTCAGCTTATTTTCTTCTTTTTTTAATGGCCAGTTAAGCACCATATGTAGTTGAAAACTGAGACTTGTTATATGGTCCAAAGGTGCTACGCACACCGAAGATAGTACTGTGAATTACACTTCGAGGGAATCCAACGGCCTCCAACAACTTCTCAACATTGGGAGTGGGTCCATTTCTCTTTGTCTCTATGTTGTGCATTTCTCGGTGCTCAACCGAAGTGTATCTAGCATTTGGGAAAAAAACGGTTCAGTCCAAAACCCCCGAAAAAGAATAGATTAGTCCACCCAGTTCCAACTAGGAACAGATTAGTCCAGAAAATGTATAAAGACGCTGCTGACCTCCACACGTGTTTCATAAAGCACACGTGCAATGAATGGAAACCGTTTTGTAATCGACACATTCAACGTGGACGTGACACGCCAGCCAATTTTAAATAAAATAAAAAATAATTAAAAACAATTTATCTTATAAACCGCTCGTCCAAAATCGACAAACTTTATATATTTGGAAAGCATTTTCCGAGAGCTACAAAAATAGTACCCATATGACTATAAAATTTTCATTTTTAAAAAAATTTAATTTATATTTGTGTGTACAATTATGTACACCGCCGCAAAGATCCAAAATATCCAAAATTCATGATAGCCAGACTGCCACCCTAGTCCGTACAGACTGAGAAAAATATTAGCCATGCCAAGCTTTAGTTGGATAACATCCATAATAGCCGGACTGCATCGAGGACAAAACAATGAACATAAGAAATTGCAGCTTGAAAAGAAAGTGATTATCCTTTCACCAACATCCACGTAAGAAAACAAAGGGAAAAAACTATCAAAATACAAAGTTAGTTTATGGTCGTGAGACACAATCCATGTGGGCATTACTACACAAACTTAATATGGTTTCAAAATATCCAAAGATAAAAGTGATTCATTGCACTTTCTTTAAAAAAGAGATTACTAACATGCACAATGGATCAATCATACTCACACCCCAGACCTACTTTTTCATGAGAAGTATATTGGTGCATCAATATATTCATCCATGTGAAACATTCCTAAAACCAATCCTTCATAGCCACAAACAAACCTACTTTTTCATTGAAAATACACTGGTGCACCAATATGTACACCCCTACAAAACATGCATAAAATCGATCATTCATATTCACATCTGGGCAGACTTTTTCATGGGAATTATACAGTGCAGAATGTGTACACCCATGCAAAACATGTAGAAAAACGATCATTCATAACCACACACAAACCTACTTTTACATGGGAAAGACAGAGGTGCACCAATACGTACACCGCTTCAAAACATGCATATGTGCTTAACAAGAATCATGGGAATGACAGAGGTGATCCTGTTTACATCAAGCATCTATGATAACCTAGTGCACTAAAAAGTACACTGCGCATAACTGGTATACAAACAAGTACACATCGTACATCCGGTATAATAAAAATAATGCACATAAAGATTATACCGATATTTAACCTTTAAAAAGAATTCCTCCATCAAAGCTCTAAGAGCAAGAGCAAGGTGTACAAGCATATACACTGTATAACAAGCACAAAATTAAGAAGTGCACTTTTATATGCACCCATCTAACTAGTGTAAAAGAAAATACAACGGTTAATTCTTACGTACAGTTATGTACACTATTATATGCTCATTCATGTTGTGCCTTATTGTTGATGGTGGATTTTCGTTTAAGGTTAAATTTGTAAGTAACCAGAAAAATCATGCGCTGACATCTTGTAAAAGATAAAGCCGTTTATAAGTGACGGATACTCCTCACTTAATTCACCAAGAATGGAGCATGTAGCAACAATCCCATTCTCGTGAATACATGAAATTCCTCCGAGGTTGGAGCATGTAGCAACAATCCCTTCCTCGTGAATTTCATATCGGCCCTTGTATTTCAAAGACTCATTATCGGTGTGGCATGACGACCGAGTGTTACTCTTACATAGTAACACGAACCTCCAAGCACTATAATGATCATTATCGCTGTGGCATGATGACCGAAAGTGTTACTCTTACAAGAGTAACACCTAACCTCCAAGCACTATAATGAACCCATGTACGAAATACCCGTACAGCCGATTCTCGGTGTGTTATACTAGCCCGAGCCCTCTCGGTGTGTTATACTAGCCCGATTGAGCCCCTCTCGGTGTGTTATACTAGCCCGATTGAGCATCCGGCACCGACCATATCAGTCCGGGATATGATCTCGATCGCAGTCATCCAACTCCACAAGCATGATTGACGACCCCGCATCAATTCCATCACCCCCAAGCGGTATGGAATACACACACCGACCCCCCGCATGGTCGAACATTGGCCTTTGCTTGCCAAGAAACCGTCCATACCAAGCATTATGGGCGGAAAACCCTAAATTAGGGTTTGCGGCATATTACATGTGCCGCAAAACGGTCTCAACCATCCATCTTCGCAGGTATAGATGGAGGTGTAGATGTAGACTCAAAGGGCCCGGAGCATGTCGACACAATCACCATGTGACCGCCTACACACTTGACCAATCGGTCAAAACCAACCATGGTTGGTTACAACACGTTCGTCCGCCTGAAATAGCATGGTCGCGCGGCTTTGAAAGCCAAAATTAGGGGTTCAAGCCATCACGCGTCCATCTCTCCTAAGACGAATGGAGGGTCACGATTAGATTAAGGTGTCCGATCATATCAGCATGACCACCGTGGGCCCATCTACCTCCTCATGCGGTCGGCCAAGGCATATCATGCCTGGCCAATCCAAAACGCCCGCTCAAACATGCGTGGTTACACCTCCCAAATTGCAAATCGATCTCGACCACTCAACTTCACCGGACGAATTGGGTGGCTTAGATCACGTTTTCATGGGACGGTGAGACATGGGCGTGAACATCAGCCTATCATCTTCACGTCAAACCAACCGGCCAAGACCGACCAAGCTAGGTCGTCTTGGAAAACGCTCCGGAAAAGAGTATGGCGCGCGGCTTCTTGCGGTATCAAACTTCTATCGCAAAATCAATCTCGACCACTCCTCTTTGACGGTCAAATTGAGTGGCCCAGATCGCGCTTTCATGAGGGAACGGAATACAGGCGCCTACACCATCATGCCGTCAACACGCATGTATGGTCGGTCCTCTCCAAAATCCTTCCCATGCTTGGTTTCGACCAAGCTGAAGAGTGATGCTCGCGCACCTCTTTAAAAACCCTAATTTCATCAACGGTCGCAGATGAGTGTCTCAAACATCATCTCATCCGTCCGACTTCACCAGCTTGGTTATACAACCCTGGTCAGGAGTTATTTGGTTAGTGAGGAGTCATTACCCATCACTTTACCACACCGTAATGCAGTACCTGCATAAAATACACACGATACTTCACAAGTATCGACTTTCTGAATAACGCAGTTATTCAATTCAAAGCATTACATGCTATCTTTCGCGGGATCCACGATCCACATTCCGATACATCAATCATGTCACAAACTGGGGATACTTACTGGGGTATTGGTCTGGCGGTTTACGCTGGCGGCAAGCGTGTGCAACGCGCCATCACAAGAACGTGTTAGGAAGTCATGGACGGTTAGAGATGAACAGAAAAGTGGGCAAGACTGGTCATGTGTTACCGACACACAACTCCACTACTCCATCATTCCACTACCTCCACTTCCCATGAGAAACGTGAATGAGGCTCAATGACTCAGATAAATAGGTTCTCCGCCCTATTTCCAACAACAAGGAATAACGGAGAACAACACAAGTTCGGATTTACGTAAAACCAAGTGTTAAATACAAAAACCGTATTCAAACACTCAGAGCCTGCTTGAAGGTTTAGATTCATTCCTCATCCACACCCCAAATTACCAAATTCTGCAGGAGTAGTTTTCACCCATCAACAATTGGCGACCACAGTGGGAGATTAATCTCTCGGTCGTAAAATCAATTTCTTTGAAATCCGATTCAATTTCATCAATTTCAAAAGGGTAGATCTTAGAACCAATTCAATCAGAATTCATTCCAAGATGGTGGAACCGAGGTCCGGATCAGCAATCAACTCGATGGAGCCAAGATGGATGACACTTCCGGTGTTGATGTACCCGTCGGTGGAGCTACAAGGTCAATACATCTCGTGGAGCGTCACTTCTATCACCAACACTAGCGGAGCAGAGACATCCCAAGAGGTGTAACACCTCCCATCACTGAGCCAGAGCAGCCGCAAATCCCGGCATCTCTTCGAGCGTAACGCCTCCAAAGGGTTACCGAGCAACAACTTTCACTCCTCCATCAGACGAGGAGCCGGAGACACAAGAGGAAGACCGCCATCTAGTACCATTGCAGAGACTTGATGGAGAAACAGAAATTCTTGTTAAAACTCAAACAGACATGGCAGCAACTCGTAAAGAGGTACTCACTTTCCTTAAAACTTTGATGAACGATTGCCGCAAGATTCACGGCAACCCTTGAGTCGGCGAGAGATGCATTCAATACACCCGGAAAGTGTGTTTCCACTCGACTCACATGAATGAAGAAACTCGTGTTGCTCCCGAGCGCCAAGGGGAGAGAGACCAGTCTTCCAACTTCATTACGCGTGAAGATCTAGAGCGAGTTCTCCAAAATCGAGGAAAAGGGGACCGAACGGACGTACACCAACATCAGCCCACCGTACCCTCAAGATGTGCAACGGATTCCTCTACCAAGAGGTTACACCTCTCCCAGTTCTCCCTCTACGACGGTACTGGTAATGCTCGTGATCACATTTCTCGATTCTTGAAGCCTTGGGGAACATGAATACAATCATGTTTTACGCCTAAAAGAATTCTCAAAATCACTCACGGGGAGGGCATACACTGGTACAACAACATTACGCCTAACAAAGATATCCAATTGGAGCGAGATGGTCAGTGCTTTCTACAGAAGTATTTCTTCGTGTCCGAACAAATCACGTTTGCGGACTGGGAAGAATTCTCCACGAACAATGAACATCCCAACGACTTCGTTAAAAGATTCGTAACCCAAGCACCGGACTGTCACGACCGAATGTTACCGAACGGCAATTGGTGGAATCATGCATCAATGGGATGATACCCATATACCGCGCTTCTCGTTAGTGAATCCGGGCTTTCAAACATTCTCTGAACTCCACGAAGCCGCAAAACGTTCAAGAATAATCGCACCAAAGACTACTAGAAAGAACCAGAGTTGTTCGAAGTGAAGATTTGCGTGAAAGTCGAGGAAGCAAAGCGTCTCACAAACAAACAATACAAAGACTGGCCCTTCCGTGAGTGTGGTGCGGAGGAGAAAAGAGGAAAGCTTCGATAACGGAACAACAAACCAAGCGAACATCCTCAAGACACAAGACTTCGTCTCGAAAAGGAATGACAAAACTCCGGCACAAAGCGCCAAAGACACGGGTTTTCCTTTTCCCATGAATGAAGTGATAGAGCTCTTGGAAGCGTGGATCCAAGATGATGCCGTAAAACTACCCCCTATCAGGCGTCCTCCGACCGAGGAAGAAATAGCAGATCCCGATACTGTTGCTACCACAGGTTCGTCCATCATCCAACCAAAGATTGCAAACAGTTGAAGCAAATATTCAGGGGAAAAGGTAGAGACAGGGGAACTCCAGCTTGGAAATGAAGGTGTTCATAAAGATCCTCTACCTATCAGAACTGCATGATTTCTGGGGACTCTGTTCGCAAGACAGTACAATCTATGATGGAGCGCATATGTGAAATCTCGTACTTCTCCAAAGGGCAGCGTCAAGAAATATTTACGACCCTCAACCACGTTGTGTCAGGTAGACGTTTGCATCCAAAAGAGCAGTCCAGAGCCCCGGTCTTTCCCCGAAAGACATGAGCAATGGAAACCGGGGACTCCTAACCGTCACTCGTTTGAGAAACGTTGAGTTCGATAACGCGTTGATCGATACGGCTTCAGAGTTTAACATCATTACAGTCAAGACCTTGAGAGCGGCAAAGATCTCAAAGCAAGAAGCTACTCGTCATCCAACTGTGGTCAGGGATTCAGCAGGAGAGCTTAGAGATGCATATGGATACATTGATCTTGAAGTCAAATTGGGTGATGCCTCGACGCAAGCAAAGTTCTACATAGTCAAAGACCATCCCAACTACGACATGATCCTAGGAAGCTCTTGGATGCAGGACAACAAAGCCATACTGGAAGTCTGTCCTCTACCGGTGTCAGTACCTGAGAGAATCTCCAACACGCCTTCTGGACCCCCTGATGACTGTTTGCTGCCGCATCGACAACTTTCCGACGTGACACAATTTTCCGGAGAGAGCCTCGTCGTCATATACCTGAAAGGTTCCGGTCTCAAGTAAGTCTCATCACACAACCTCCTTGCAAACTACCGCCCCTCATTCTCGACAAGTCCTGGGGACTGGCTCCAACCGACAAACCAACCCCGGCTAGGGAGATGTGAATGGGAAGCCGCCCTTTCAAACGTTTTTTATCAGAGCATAGAAGCTGTCTTGGTCAAAGACAACAAGGCCAAGGTCCAAGTGTCTGCACGCTCAAACCCATTCGGAATTGGAGACCTAGTGACGAAAGCGACTACATTCAATGTTAGAAACATGACGGTGAAGATGACCACTCTACCCGACTCACCCACCAAAAGAGAAGATGAACTGCACTGCAGCGAGATGTTATCCTAGGTGGCTACCGCAAGCTCATCAACGCCGATAACCTGGAGGGCATAACAATTCACTCACGATGGCTCAAACCTTACCGAACTTAAGATATTTGTGCTACCGCTTTCCAACATTCTCCACACTTTAAAACGCCGTGCTATTTTTTCCAAATGTTTCCTTTTGCAGCTTCATGTCATGCTTGTAATTCCTCCAAAAATGATTGCAATGCTTGCATTCATAGTTAGGGTTCCAATTTTCAATCCTCAATTTAATTGAAGTATTATTTCCATCCGAGAACCTCTCTACTTCTAAAGACACAAAGCCCCGAGTCGGCCTAAATCAACACGCTAGAAAGTGAGCAAGAAGGGAAACCCTAAGCAAGTATCTCATGGGAAGAAGGAAACAGAACGTGTGCAGTAAAGGAAAACGATTGCTATCTCGCCCCAAACAAAGCCAGGAAGATCTTGCATCACAGGTCCGTAAATGTTCCATCATGATAATTACTTCTTTTATCACAAAGAATCACGTGTGGAGGAACACCCTTGTTCCTGAGAAGATTCAGTTGCAATTTTGGCAAAGGATTATAAAAAAAAAACTTTTGTTCAAACCATAAAACGAAAGGAAAACTTGAACTCAGCTGCCACTGAGTACAAGGAAGACATTCAAAGGTACTAACATGCTTGGAAAAGAAAGAATGAAATTCTAATCGCTAAGAGAGTCAGCCCGCCCGCATCACCGCTGAGATTCGCTCCATCACCTGTTGATGCGCCTCCTTCGAATCTCCCTCAATCTCCGCATCGACATCTCCGCAGCAACAGCGCACTCCATCCCAACATCGGCAGCGGGAGCATCAAAGGGAATAGCAACACCAGGGGCCGCGCAAATTGCTTTCACATGTTCAGACTCCTCTGTATCAGAATCAAGGATTATCACGCCGTCCGAACCAGCGTTTCCTCGCGCCTCCGCCGCTCCTCCATGTCAATTGCATCCGAAAGTGCATGATACGTCCTCCCGGGCAATACGAAGGTGTGGGATAGACATCCCCGGATAGCACGGCCGACTTCGCGAAGAGGAAGATCGATCTTAGCCATTACTTCTCCATGCGCATGGTTTCGTGCTTGTCAACTTCAAAACTTCTTTCCGGGAAGCAACAGAATGAGCGTCTACCGCCTCCATGATAATCGCAGAGAAGAAGAGGTTATGAGCACAAAAAAAAAGAAGAGAGGATCATCAAAACTATCGATCGGTTAATCGTAAAATCGAGCAAGACTCAGAGATATGGAATAAACGACCACGTGAGATGATTCTTTATAATCTCACAAGTCTATGTAATCCCTAAGGAAAAGAAGTTTTTACCTACCACCTATGAAGGCTGCTAATTCGGGATAACAATCGACGAGGCTTATCGGATATACCTGAGGAAAGCCGTATGTGATGAAAGAAGTACACCAGAAGGAGCGGCCGAACTCATACATGTACAAGAGGAACCAAAGCGACTCACCGGATCAAGTCCCGCTTCCTTCGCATCCTTAATCAAGACCAACCAGTTCCTGTGGAAACGCCGACAATGTGAAGCTATCCCAGTAAATATGTATTCACTCCAGCTTGGTCATTTCGTATGTCACCATCCCATGCCTACCACACAATAGTGTAACCATTATGTGCTAAGCAGGGGACTTAATGTTGATGGTGGATTTTCGTTTAAGGTTAAATTTGTAAGTAACCAGGAAAAATCACGCGCCGACATCTTGTAAAAGATAAAGCCGTTTATAAGTGACGGATACTCCTCACTTAATTCACCAAGAATGGAGCATGTAGCAACAATCCCATTCTCGTGAATACATGAAATTCCTCCGTGCTGGAGCATGTAGCAACAATCCCTTCCCGTGAATTTCATATCAGCCCTTGTATTTCCAAAGACTCATTATCGGTGTGGCATGACGACCGAGTGTTACTCTTACGAGTAACACGAACCTCCAAGCACTATAATGATCATTATCATCAGTGGCATGACGACCGAGTGTTACTCTTACAGAGTAACACGAACCTCCAAGCACTATAATGAACCCATGTACGAAATACCCGCATGTGCAGTGATTCTCTGTGTTATACTAGCCCGAGCCCTCTCGGTGTGTTATACTAGCCCGATTGAGCCCCTCTCGGTGTGTTATACTAGCCCGATTGAGCATCCCAAGACCACTATCAGTCCGGATATGATTCGATCGCAGTCATCCAACTCCACAAGCATGATTGACGACCCCGCATCAATTCCATCACCCCAAGCAGGTATGGAATACACACGGCCGACCCCGCATGGTCGACCATTGGCCTTTTCTTGCCAAGAAACCGTCCATACCAAGCATTATGGGCGGAAACTTAAATTAGGGTTTGCGGCATATTACATGTGCCGCAAAACGGCCTCAACCATCCATCTTCGCAGGTATAGATGGAGGGTGTAGATGTAGACTCAAAGGGCCCGTGAGCATGTCGACACAATCACCATGTGACCGCCTACACACTTGACCAATCGGTCAAAACCAACCATGGTTGGTTACAACACGTTCGTCCGCCCGAAATAGCATGGTCGCGCGGCTTTGAAAGCCAAAATTAGGGTTCAAGCCATCACGCGCGTCCATCTTCTCCGCACGAATGGAGGGTCAGATTAGATTAAGCAGGTCCGATCATATCAGCATGACCACCGTGGGCCCATCTACCTCCTCATGCGGTCGGCCAAGGCATATCATGCCTGGCCAATCCAAAACGCCCGCTCAAACATGCGTGGTTACACCTCCCAAATTGCAAATCGATCTCGACCACTCAACTTCACCGGACGAATTGGGTGGCTTAGATCACGTTTCATGGGACGGTGAGACATGGGCGTGAACATCAGCCTATCATCTTCACGTCAAACCAAACGGCCAAGACCGACCAAGCTAGGTCATCTTGGAAAACGCTCCGAAAAGAGTATGGCGCGCGGCTTCTTGCGGTATCAAACTTCTATCGCAAAATCAATCTCACCACTCCCTTTGACTCGCCAAATTGAGGGCCCAGATCGCGCTTTCATGAGGGAACGGAATACGGCGCCTACACCATCATGCCGTCAACACGCATGTATGGTCGGCCCTCTCCAAAATCCTTCCCATGCTTGGTTTCGACTAAGTCAAGAGTGATGCTCGCGCACCTCTTTAAAAACCCTAATTTCATCAATCTGGCCGCAGATGAGTGTCTCAAACATCATCTCATCCGTCCGACTTCACCAGCTTGGTTATACAACCTCGTCAGAGTTATTTGGTTAGTGAGGAGTCATTACCCATCACTTTACCACACCGTAATGCAGTACTCGTGATAAAATACACACGATACTTCACAAGTATCGACTTTCGAATAACGCAGCTTATTCAATTCAAGATTACATGCTATCTTTCGTGGATCCACGATCCACATTCCGGCACATCAATCATGTCACAAACTGGGGGATACTTACTGGGGTATTGGTCTGGCGGTTTACAACGTGCAGCGTGCAACACGCCATCACAAGAACGTGTTAGGAAGTCATGGACGGTTAGAGATGAACAGGAAAAGTAGGCAAGACTGGTCATGTGTTACCGACACACAACTCCACTACTCCATCATTCCACTACCTCCACTTCCCACGAGAAACGTGAATGAGGCTCAATGACTTGTATAAATAGGTTCTCCGCCCTATTTCCAACAACAAGGAATAACGGAGAACAACACAAGTTCAGGGACGATTGTAAAACCAAGTGTTAAATACAAAACCGTATTCAAACACTCAGAGCCTGCCAGCATCAACCGTAAGCTTGCTCATCTTTCTGTTACAAGTCATAAGCAAGCCAACACCTTCACAATCTCAACACCTTCTTCGCTTCCTCCCTAAGATCAACCCCATCTCCTTCACTTTGTGACGGAAACAAGTCTGGAAACGGCCATTTCTTGGTTTAGGCCGGACTTGCACAGACATTGATCTCTCGAATCTACAAGCACTCACCGCGCAGTGCATTTGTTGAAGGTTTAGATTCATTCCTCATCCACACCCCAAATTACCAAATTCTGCAGGAGTAGTTTTCACCCATCAACACTTATAATGGGAACTTAAGATTCAGTAATTCTTAGCTAAAAAGTGAAAGAAGAAATTTTGTATCAAACTGAGTGAGCATGGTTTACCTTCATCTGGTTCCTAATGTTCTCAAACCAATTAATCCTGCAAGGTTCGAGACCTAAATCTCTACTTAATTGCATCCTTTGTTTCTCATCCTGGATGAGGACAATCCTTAATAATACTATACACCAAAAAACAAAAACATAAAATGAAAGTAAGTATTTAAAACTCAAATTGGTTAAGTAATCATCACTAACTCCAATCAACAGAAACAAAGAACCTTGAAGATAAAAACGAAAAACAACATAAATTTGGTCTTTGGAAATGTATTAAAAAAAAGTTTGGTAGCAAGAAAACAAAATAAAGGCATCAAATAAACCAGTATGAAAGCAAACAACGAATTAATAAACAAAATGAAACACCATTACCTGATCTTCCTTGCAAGCCCTGCCTATGGCCTTGCCAGATCCATCGTATATAGTGCGTGTTAACCTGTCATCACCAATCAAAAATTTATAAAAACAGTAAGTTGATCAAAAGTCCATAAGCTAAGACCAGGAGAGCTACCTAGGATCAAAAGGTGTACAACTATGTACATATTAACGATCAAAAGGTGTACAACTATGTATATATTAGGAATCAGCATGTGTACAATTACACACACATTAAGAATTCAATAACAAAAGGCCACTCTGGTGAAAACTTAATTAACCCATTACGGTTTCAATAACAAACCTGAAACAAAAAAGGCTACAACTAAGACTGTTAAAAAAAGGAGCTGCTTGGAAAACAGGTGTACTAAAAAGTACACTGCGTATAACTGGTGTAGTAAAAAGTACACCTCGTACAACCGGGACAATAAAAGCAACGCACATAAGAATTCTACCAGATTATCTTCAAATTTCTTCTTCATCGAATAAATTGTCTCTCTCTTTATGAATCTCATCTAAAATCGTACCTCTCAGATCTAATCTAAAAAAATAATAATAACTATAAAAAAAGATTTATAATTTCAAGTTAGAAATGTTAATCAAAAGAAATCTTTAGTTTAGTCATATAAAATCCCTAAATAAAATTAAATGAAATTCTATTTTGAAAACGGTAAACCTAATAACTCCAAATCGAATGTTCAAGATATAGATAAGTGATAAGAGAAGATGAAACTTATCTTCATAATCATTTTGGGTGACGAAAATATTTAGATTCAATTGTTCATGATTATGCTCATCAATTTTTCATCACTGGTTTCAAGTAGATCTCCAAAAACAAGCGTTGTTGATGATAATTTTTAGGTTTTTCGGGCTTATTTCAAATCAAATCGAGATGAATCGAATGTTTCTGAATCTCCAGCTTGAAATCGCCTCTCTATGTCTCTCTTTCATTTCTCTAATCTGATTTTTCTCTTCCAAAACTACTGTAACATATTATTGTGATTCAAGGACATTTCGGGTACCAAAAATAATCGGATCGGTGGAGTAAGGACCGACTCGTCCATATTTGGACTGAACTGTTTGAGGAGGGGAGTTTTTGGACTAGAGAGTACTAGGCCCGAGATGAGTGTACTAAAGCGTCCCAAGCCCAGTAACTTTGGGACTAAACGTCAATTTCTACCTAGCATTTTTGTATGTGGTCCAAAGAGTCATCACCACCGTAATGGTCAATGGTCAGAGACCACACGAAGGTGCACGAGTACCCCCTTTATTGTACTAACAGTTGGCCATATTAGACCACAGTTACAAACAGTGGCCTATGGCCTTTTTATTGTACTAGGAACAACACGAAGAGGGATTTTCCTATTAACAGTAAAACCAGAAGCTTCAGTCATAACAAGTTCCTCTCTTTTCTCACCAGCAGGAACTTCCCAATTGAAGCGGTACAAGAGATTGGCAAGAGTGAACTCGATAATTATGATACCGAATGATAGTCCATGACACCCTCTTCTTCCTGATCCAAATGTAATGAGCTGAAAATCTTGACCCTTGAAACTAATCAGGTTGTTAACAAATCTCTCTGGCCGAAACTCTTCTTGGTTCTCCCAAACTTTAGAATCTCTATGGATTGCCCACGCATTGATGTAGACTGTTGTATTTGGAGGAATATCATAACCCGCTAGCTTGGTAGTACTCTTAGGAGACTCTCTTGGAACTAAAGTAGGTATAGGAGGATGTAACCGTAGTATCTCTTTGAAGATACATTTCTGTAGAAAATCTGATATCAAAGACTTAATAAAAAGAACACAGAACTAAAACTCAAACAAACTTTCTTGAATTAATGTAATATGACTCATGGCTCAACAACCTATTTATATGATTAACAAACTTGAATCTCAAGTAAAAACACTTTCCTAACTTAATCAAACTCTAACAAAGACTCTTCTAGAAAATTCTCACGTAAACAAACTCTAAAACAAGAAATACTTTCGACCCAAGTAAACTTCTAAATACCGTAACACGCGTCAACAACTCTTGTTGATCCATTCACTTCATGTCAACTGTACCTGTTGATCCAATCATACTCTGTCAACTCTCATAGTTGATCCATACTACTGTATCAACAACTCTTGTTGATCCCTTCTGTCTTCTTCATAGTATCTTAGTTTCTTTTTCAACATCCTCCCTTAAACCAAGATACTCTTTGATAATCAGAACTATTTACAGTAAAGATAAGATCATCTACATACAAACATACTATTATATGAATGCTAAGAGTATCAGCTTTCAAATATAAAGTATGCTCATGTGGTCATCTTGTAACCCTTTCTTAATGAAATAAGAATCTAT
This sequence comes from Papaver armeniacum, assembly GCA_023531295.1. Classification (NCBI taxonomy): domain Eukaryota; kingdom Viridiplantae; phylum Streptophyta; class Magnoliopsida; order Ranunculales; family Papaveraceae; genus Papaver; species Papaver armeniacum. Next base: position 32,119 of record JAJJWW010016992.1, read on the forward strand.
TCTTGTATACCAAGCTCTTGGTGCTTGTTTCAAACCATACAAATCTTTGTTTAGCTTGTATACTTCATTCTCCTTCCCCTCCTTATTATAGTCTGCTGGTTGTTCAATATAAACTTCATCTTCCAAAACTCCATTCAAGAATGCTGACTTAACATCCATCCGAAAAATCTTCCATTTCTTTCGTGTCGCTTAGAGCAATTATCATTCATACTGTATCAAGTCTTGCAACTGGTGCAAATACTTCTGAGTAATCTACTCCTTGTCTTTGTCTATATCCCTTAGAAACTAACCTTGCTTTCAGTCTATCTACTTCACCATTTGACTTGTATTTTGTTTTATAAACCCACTTAACACCAATGGGTTTCTTCCCTGGTGGAAGTTTTGTTAATTCCCATGTATCATTCTTCTCAATTGACTTCAGTTCTTCATTCATGGCTTGAATCCAACCTTGTTCTTTTGATGCTTCTTCATAAGTTATAGGATTTCAATCTCCAAATAATGCAAAGTTCACCACATCCTCATGAATGTCTTCATCATCTCTTGTTAAAACATAATCATTCAACCTAGCAGGTATGCCATATTTTCTTCTTGGTCTTGTAGTTTCTTGTTGTGGTACTGCTTCTGTTCTTGCTTCTTCATGATGTTCTTCAACATTATCTTGAATCTGCACTTCTTCTTCAACTACCATTGGAACTGTTCGGACAGCAGCAGATGGATCAACATTCCTTGTTGATCCAGTATGTGGATCAACATTGTTTGTTGACCCATAATTCCAATTCCACTGTGAATCTTCATCAAAGATCACATCTCTGGTTAAAATTATTTTTCATGTCTCTGGATTAAACAACTTATATCCTTTGGTTACTGAACTATAACCAACAAGAATACACTTTTCACTCTTGTCATCCAACTTCTTTCTAAGTTCTTTAGGTATATGTGCATATGCAATGCATCCAAAAACCTTTAGATGTCTTACACTTGGTCCTGCACCTCTCCAGGCTTCTTCCGGTGTCATATTATTCAAAGAATATTTGTAGGACATCTGTTGAGTAAGTAAACTGATGTATCTACTGCATATCCCCAAAAACTTTTTGGTAAATCTTTCGTTCTTTTTATTGATCTTGCCATCTCCATTATAATTATATTCTTTCCTTATGCAACTCCATTTTGTTGTAGTGTATATCTTGCAGTTAATTGATGTTGAATGCCATGCTCTTCCATAAACTTGTCAACAACAATATATTCTTACCTCTATCAGTTCTCTAAATCTTTATACTCTTACCAATTTGTTTCTCAACATAAGCTTTGAAACTTCTAAAAGCATGAAAAGCATCACTCTTTTGTTTAAGTAAGTATACCAATGATTTTCTACTGAAATCATCAATGAAAGTTATGAAATAGTTATTACCTCCATGTGAAGTTACTTCAATAGGACCACACAGATCACTATGAACAATCTCCAATTGTTGATCAGCTCTTCTGGCTTTGTTGACTGGGAATGGATCTCTGTGATGCTTGCCAAAGATGCAATTTTCACATCTTGATTCTGGAAGTTCAATGAAAGGCAATCCTGACACCATCTCCTTCTTTGCTAAGATTTGTAAACTATTAAAGTTCACATGTCCCATTCTCTTATGCCATAACGAGGAATCATTGTTCACACTACTACTGTAAAAACTTTCCTTTTAAAAAAATCTCAATTTTTGCTTCAATATCTCAATTTTTGCTTCAATTTTTTTGTTTCGGATTCTCACAATTGTCTAATTTTACATTTGGACAGGATCACTAAAATATCTATTTGCAAGAAAGACACAACATCAGATTCAAAGGTCAGTACGCACAACCAATTTGATCAATTTTATTTTTTTTAATTCTTATCGAAAGTGTAATCTTATTCTCTAGTTTTAATAGTGGATAAAATAGAGTTGTAATTAAGAAAAAAATGATTCTCAGAATCGTAAACGGCAATGGACTTTGGACTGTTTTTACATTTTTTTTATTCATTAATTATGTGATTGATCAAGTGATTGATTTAATTTTTATTTTTACGATAGAATCGTGAATGTGTGATTGATTTATGATTGAATGTATTTTTAATAACACTATAATTTTCGAGATAATTACTTTAGGCAATAAAAAAATATGTTTCCCATTTTAAAAAATCTTGTGGGATCAGAAAATATTTTTCATAATTCCTATTAGGCCATGTTAAATAAATTTCCTTTAAAAAGAATTGGCGGGCCAGAAGTTCCGGTTAATGAGAGCGCTCGAAAAAACTCTATTTTTACATAGAGAATTAACTCCGGTGTATGGTAATTGTTGGACAATGACGGATTGGGCGAGGGAATGTTTGGGTTTGGTCATATAGTACTAGACTCACTACCAATTCTGATACCAGAGTACGAGCTTGGTTAGAGTCACCCAAGACATATAAACCGCATGAGCATCAGTTTCTAGGGACGAAAGCAAGGATGGCTCACTTCGACTGTATACCACCCATACGTATCCCGACAATTGTTTGTCTTTTTTGCTTATTATGAACATCCCACTCCCATGAGTCCCACCTACATTGTAATAGGTTGTTTAGATGCCTAAAGTACAAGTATTTTTGCCTTTCCAGAAACAGAAGTCAAACATAAAATTATTTTACTTCACAAGCAATTATTTGGTTTCAAAAAATCGTTTTGAAATTTGATACTCATACTGACTTTTTTCTTTTCAACTTTTAAGCAGAAGTTGAAAAGTAACTTTTAAGTCCATACCCAAAGAGGCTATAAGCTACTCAACTACTCTTTTGCTTTTGGGGTGCAAGTCTCGATGTCTCACCATATAAATTATAAAGTATAATTCATAGCAAGGGTCGGCAATGGAGTTGCATTTCTAAAAAAAAAAAAAAATCTAGAAATGTATTTTTGTTAAACATTTTAGAAGTGTATCAAGAAAAATAGTTTTGGGTGAAATGTATTAGATGACAATTAGATTCCTGTCGGACTATCACCATGCAAGCAGTCATATAATAACCTAAAGGTTCACATTATTTTGGTTTAAAAGTTTATTTTACACTTAATTGGTTGTGTATGATTATTGCTACAAGAAAAGTGTATTTCTAATTTGATTCGGTGATCTTTTTGTCTTTTGATCGGTAAAAAATATGGTGTTGACGATTTTCTAATACAGTTTGCTGGCATCATCGTACGATGACTTGATATCTGCTAATTCAGTAATCTTTAACACCAAATTTTATTCATTTTCGATTATCGTTGTGCTTTGAGTACCAAGTGTATTGTTTTTGACTCTTTTATCTTTTGCAATTTTATTCGTTTCATTTTATGAGACTTTTGTTTGTGTTTTTTTTTTTTTTCAAGTATTGGATATCCGATTCAGTATGAGTCAGACACCGAGTTAACAAGGTATACGAGTCAGACTCCGAGTCAACAAGGTGTGAGTCACCCAGTCGGTTAGGGGGGTTTGGGTCATAAATAGCCACTGATGATGTTTATATCAGTTTCTCTGAGTTTCTTTTTTTTTTTTTTTTTTGGTAGTTCTGTACAAGAAATTATCAAAAGGGCGAAGAAGAAACTCAAAATCATCATTGCTGATTTCTAAAAAAAAAAACCTAGGTGTACATCAAGAATCCATCATAAGACAGTAATCACTTGGGAGAGGGGTATCTGCAAGCTCAATTAGCCAAAAAAGCGAACCCTAGCAGTCAGAAGAGAATCAATTTGGAAAACGGAACGATAGAGATGGATAAGCTAAACTCGGATATGGTGTTAGAAATACTCAATCGATTGCCAATCAAATCCGTCTTGCAATGCAGAAGAGTATGTGCAATCTGGCGAAATCTATTGGGGAAACCCAAGACAGGTATGCTTTTCATAAATAACACTAAAAATTTCTTTGATGGTTACCAACTTGACTATATAGAACAATTTCCAGAGATGCTTGTTACAAAGATAGGCAATGTATTTACTTGTTTTCATACCTTTAACTTGATCGGTTCTTGCAATGGTTTGGTATGTTATACTACTTATGAGCACAAATTCGGTGTTGCTGTTATATTCATTTTCAATCCCATCACTGGCGAAGGAATTCGTGTTCCCAACGCGGGGAAATATTATGGATGTGCTGGATTTGGTTATTGTCATTCCACCCGTACGTACAAGGTTGTCAGGATTTTTTACAATGGAAATGGCAAGCATGGTGTCCAAGTTTACACTCTTGGTGATGGCAATGGGTGGGAAGACAAACCAGAAGAAATTGCCTTTGAGATCATGGGAACGGGCGTTTTTGCTAATGGGGCTCTGCATTGGTTAATACATAATACTACAGTATCTAAATGTGACATTGTGGCCTTTGATTTAGAAGATGAAACATTCCGGTGTTTGCCATCACCACTGTGTCGTTTTACTTTCAATTCCTCTATCAATGTGACACTTGAAGGGGATCTGTGTTTGTGTCTACTTTGCATAGAGAATGGCGAATCTATGATGCATGGATGGGCATTCAAGAAGAAAAATATGAACAACTGCGGACTTGGTACTCGTTTGGCAGACTGTACCTACATCAACTCTTTTACTTGGATCAAGGTGTTCAGCGTAAAATTGGGTTCTGTCTCAGAGTGCCAACTATTATCCCTAACAGAGAGTAAAATTCTACTATGGCAAAAAGGAGTCCTCTCTTGTTATGACATTAAAGCTACAACTGCAACGAAACTTTGGTGTGCTGAAGGTGCAAAAGGGTATGTTCATGCAACTCCTCATATGAATACCCTTGTTTCGTTGAAAGATCTTGGAGAAGTTCTTGTTGATGTTAAGAATTCCATCCGAAAACGTTAGCCGTAAATTGCTTAGTTGAAGAATGAGTGTTCGCATTCGAGTTGAAAAATCTACTACTATTATTCATTGTAAAGATATATATCTTTCATGTTTTTAGTAATATCCATTTCCTAACGATTTTGTTCTATTACCTTAGAAAGAGGCATTGAGTAGGCCTGTTAAGCCATTCGAACTTGTCAATACCCAGTTGAGGTGCCTATTGACATGTCAAGGTTTTGTTGTCTGAATTTGATTTTGTTGTCAATACCCAGTTGAGGTGCCTTAGAAAGAGGCATTGAGTAGGCCTGTGACCAGGTTCTGGCAGCATAGGCACACGCCAACCAGGAACCTTATGATCATTATTACCTTCCTGAATCTCACCATAATCATCACCACCACCTAAATCTTCAACTTTAGTACCTGAGAATCCTTCAGGCAAACCTTTCAAAGAAGGTGGTATGTTAATAACAACCCAAGCAGTCCAAGGTATTACATCCGCATCAAGATCTTGAACAACTATGGCTAAACTTTTAGTACCATCTGGTACATTATACCATTCTAATGGTGGTGATGACAGTGTCTTTGCCGCGCCTTGTCCTTCTTCTGTATACTTCCTTGGTAATTTACCTTCATCAGCTATTGCGGATGACACTAGCCTAAACTCATCATGACTTGCCATTGAAACCTTAAAGATGTTTCGGTGAAGAGAATGTTTTGTCTTCTCGATATCTCTGTCCCTCTTATCGTATGGATATATTTATAGATTTTATGGGCGTGGAAGTTCTTCTTTTTGCGGTAACACATGTCAGTTAAAATGGAAGATTATGCAGAGGATTCGACCTATAAAGCAAGATACTCTACCACGTTTTAGGAAGGGATAGGCTATATGGTCATGACTCATGGGGCACTACTCTGCCAGAATTTTCTGAAGTCAGATTTTTGGGACCACATGCTTTTGAATCTCGTCCACGGCCGAACTGTTGTCTGCCAGGCCCGGTAGGTAGATTATTCTTTTTTTTATTTCTAATGAACATTGGGAGCTGCACTTTTTTTTTTTTTTTTTGCAATATAAATAACAGGCCCTAGCTCAGGTGGTCATTCCCGTTCCCAAAATTTAATGCGTTCCAGGAGGTTCCAGGTTCGAGTCCCCCTTGTGACATAATCTCAGCCCCCTCCCGCCGTTTCGGCTCTCTTGGCTAGGTTGCCACGAGGCTCGCTGGTAGGTTAGCACAACAACCTGTTCAATTAATTGAGTAGTATGTCGTTGGAGCTTAGCTTGTTAGGCTTCCAACTGGTTTCATGTAATAATATTTAACCATGATTATTATTCTTTAAAAATATAAATAATAGAAAAATTCTAAACAGGTGAAAGAAGATAAAAACAGGGTCCATGATTTTCATGTGAGAGTAATGTTATCTGCTTAAGAAAGTTTTACTGGTTTCCCAAATAGGAGTAGCAGCATTGATAAAATTATGTTCTCTGAGCCACCTAAAGCTAAAATTCTTGAAATCCTCATATCAAGCAACATAATCAGAGCTGTGTTGAATCGAACACCATTTGCCTCAAAATAGTTGGCTCACTGCAAATTGATTTTGTTAAATAATTCAAATCTTTTATTTCTTTAAGTGCAAAAACTATATACTTCTATGTTGATGGTTTCTGGTCCGTGGATTTTTTATGTACCATGATATTTTCGGGGCATCAAAACCTTCAATTTGACTGTTAAGATGTTGAGCATATTACTCTTATTTCAATGGAGAAATTCTTTTAGTCAAATCAAATGGTGAGACTATCTCTTCTGGTATTTAATCGGGCATTTCGATTTTTCTTCTCTTTTGTTCGTTGGATTATTCGAACGTGTACTACTTCAAGTATGTTATTCTTATTATTTTCTATTTCTTGACGTATTTTTCTTTTTCAATTATATTTCTTGATGTACTTCTATGTAACCTTTATCTGATTTTATTATGAGGTTTAAAAGGAACAAAAAAAAGGTCCAATAGGAGTTTTAGAAGGGAAATTTTTAATTATCTTTCCAATAAGGGGCAAACTCAAATGCAGAGAGATAGTGTACTATTATTTCTTTAAATGTGAATGTACCATTACTCGATTCACCAAGTCTTTATTGTATATCAATATTCAGTAATATAAGCTTCAAATTCCAATTTCTACTTTTTTCCCCTAAATCCTAACTTCGCCGTTGTTACCTCTTCTTCTTTCTCCTCCTCTTTTTTCAATTTCATTACTCCATCCATTTCAAAAAGAATATATGCTTTGACTTTGTCAAAATAATAAGGAGTTCATAGTATTTTACTTGACTACCCTTAGGTGCTTATCTATTTTGTTTTAGTAAATATACTATATATGAGTCTATGAATAAAATCTACTTATACTATAATTGTTAAGAGGATTCGGAATTTAAATGGAAAATTAAAAGATATCGAATTTATGGAGTATAAATTTTTTATGGAATTTAATTTGTTTTCATAGAGTATGCATTGCTATTCAAAAAGGTGTTGGTGCCCCGCTTGTTGCCAGGTTGCCAACAAAAAGCTTTGTTTAACTTTTCTTAATACTAATTATTGGTTCCGGATCGTCTGTTGCAATTTCTCGATGTTCCTCTATTCCACCCAATCTCAAGCCGCCATGTGTAGCTACCAAAGTTTACAAATTTAAACGTAATATACTAGACTAATTTGAACGGATTTCCAAAGACAAAAAAAGGAAATATTTGAAGAATTGAAGTTCTTTAAAGGAACAAGCACGATGGAGCACAAAACTTACATAGCTCGGATCCTCAAGAGAATCCATGAGAGTTAAATTATAGATGATCTTTATTTAGCATATAATATCTATATATAGATTATAGACACATAAGAGGAGATTCTCTAAGAAACTTGATGTAGTTATTATCCGTACAATTTTATTTTATTTTAGTTTTTTGAGTGTGAAAAGAAAACCAACATCAGACTGCAAGACTACAATCACTATTATTTACTTTAATATTTTGTTTTGAAATTAGAGCACTTACCGTTCTTCACTTTTTTCTCATTACACAGGAAACTAATTATGATCACATGGTCTAAGTAATATAGGTTTCGTTGTGACCAAAATCCACCCTTGACTCCTATATCACCGTCTAAGTAATATAATTTTTGTTCTAACTTTAGTGATAGATTTATCTACTGTTCTCGGAATGCATAACATTACATGTAGTTTCATCCCCTTCAAATTGATCGACAATTTTTTTGTTCATAATAAAATCATGATCGACAATTGTTGTGAATGTTGACAAGCTACCATAGCTTAAGAGCCTGCTATAATGAGCATCTCAGTAAGGTTTTTACTAGGGTAAAGATTCAGGACTATTCTATGGATGGAAGAGATAATTAAGGGAGGGATACTTATTTCCTTTTTTCTTTCTCTGTGAAGATCCGTTAAAATAGGCAAGTTGTAGATGGTGGATTTTCGACAAAGGCTAAAATCGTAAAACCATAATTGTACATACTCCTGATCCAGTAATCAGATGAGTATTGAGACTTATGTCACTCGTGGAAATCATGAAAGCTCATACCAGAAGAATCTCTGACTGAGAATACTGTCTCTCATAGTATATGTAGATGTGTTGTCTCTTAGCCGAGGCAACGGCATATCTCATGAATACTAAGCATTTTCAAGAATTACTTCTATATAGAATCGAAAGATTGGACGGCTCCTAGACAGCTTGCTTGCTAGTATAGAGCAATAACGTCTTCAGGATGTAACAATGTTTTCCTTGACTATATAAAAGAAATATGACGCTTCAACAAGCTCATATCACTCAATTCTCGAATAATTAATGCTCCTAGACGATTGTACAACTATAGAGCCATCAATTAGTTATTCATAAATATTAGATTCATTAACTGAATCCGTGGAAAATGTTATACGTTTTCATAATATTTCGTTACTTCAATTCGTGGTTCTTCCCAGCAGAATTCCATGGGTTAGTAATAAATATTCAACACACGGGCATCTGAGCGACTATCGAGTAAGCCCCGACTAAAATGGTACAAGTGTACTCAGCAATAATGCACTAACGAGCAACCTGATGCACGAACGAGCATTCCAAAATACGAAGGAACGATGAACCTATGCAAAATAGGAACAAAATAATAAATAATAAAATATTAATCAAGGCACTGGGAAACTGGGCCCACCGGCCGGCCGGTCGTGCCGTGGCCGAGTCCCACGCCCAAGTTTTTGGTTTATCATATTTCCATTATTTTCCTTGATCTCATGAAAATTCTTTCATTTGAACAAATATCCTTCGTTTTAAGGAAACTCCTCAGTTTCATGGTGTTTCCTTCGCATCAAGGAAGTAAAATAAAATTGGGAAAGGAGTCGTGGGACCGTGTCTACTAGCCGGCCGGCTATGCCCTAGTCGTGGCCGGTCCCACACCTCATGATTCCTCATTATTTTATTATTATATCCCTCATCTCATGAAAACTCCTTAATTTCATGATATTTCCTTCAAGTCATGAAAAATAATATAAAATTAGAGAAATTCATGGGACCGGGACCTAGCCGGTCCCACACGCCTCTTATTTTATTATCATTATTTTTTTATGTTTCCTTCATTCCATGAAATTTCTTGATTTCATGATATTTGCTTCAAATTATGAAAATTCCTTCAAATCATGAAATAATACATAAAATTAGGGAAAGCTAACGGGACCGGGCCCTAGCCGGTCCCACACGCCCTTATTTTATTATTATTATTATTATTTGTTTCCTTTGTATCATGGAAACTCATTCACTTCAAGGAAAAAATTCCTTTACTTCAACAAACTCCTTGATATTAAATTATCGATTAAATAATAATTATTAAATTAGCGTTGGTAGTAGGGGTTTTGATTGTTAGTCTCTTTTTTTGCTCTGATTTAGGTAGCTGATTGATGCGTGTCGTAGGTGCAATCAAATTAATTAATACTTTACTACCTAATTAACTAGTAATATAGGGTAGTCAAGGTCGATCCCACGAGGAGCACGAGATTCTAGTTGTAAAAATTGTCACAAAAGGGGGGTGTAAAAAGCAAAAGGAAATAAACAAAGCAATTAAAATCGAAAGTTGAAAGATGAAAGCAATAAGAGAGACAAGATCAAGGAATCCTTCTTCGTTACGAAACAATGAATCAAGTTATGTTCTATTCTACTTGTTATTAGTCATGATTATCACCAACCGTAGGTTAGCAGTGTACGCTTAGCTAGCCCCAAAATCCCTAATTTCACCGAGTAACAGTCCGCTTAGTTATCGATTCTATTCAAAAGAACCACCTTGAGGTCCGCTTACAAGATGTAATTCCCAGAATGCATTAAGATTTATGAATTTAGGTTTAGTACTAGTAGTTAAACTCGGTTCGCTTGGTTCACTTTCTAGCGTTGTTTCTACACACAATTGCTCCACGGAATCCCTCCGCAAGGTCTCGTGTTTTCTACTTGTGTAAAGTGTCGAGAACGATTACTTATTCCCTAACTTATACTAGATTTAGATTAAACTAACAAATCAATTTAGCATGCATTCTAAACAATCTATCAATCAATCATGAATGTCATTAAGATCATTCCTATTAGTAAAAACAAACGATAATCATGTGAAAACTTCAAGATAGAATTAAAAACAAAAACTCAAATCATATTAAGAACTAGGAATTCATCCTCAATCAATAAAATTAGCTACTCATGTTAAAGAGTTCACACAAAGAATAAGAAAAGAAAAGAATTGTGTGTGTAGAGATGTGTGTAAAAATATGTAGAGAAAGATGTGTAGAGAGGTGTGTAGAAGTTGTAGAAAACTTCTCTATTTATAGGCTTCAAATTTCTCCAAATCTTCTAAGGATTAGAATCCTTTTCCTTTTGCAATTCAATTTCCAAATCCAAGCTTTTCTCAACTCTTCCACCTTCTCTTTCCAAATTTGAGTCCAATTCTCCATCCAATTCCTAGCCAAAGTCTTCACACCCATGAGAGAAGTCCATAGAAAATTCTGGAATTTTTGCTCACGGAAAATCGGGATTGTGGTAGGAAATCGGCGGAATTGTGCCGCCACGGCAACCTGAAATTCACTGCCGGTCACTGGAATCTTTGGCGGAATATTCCGTCAGTCTACCGTTAGGACTAACGGTCAAACAGGTCAACCGTCGGTCAACCGTTAGTCAAGGTCAAGGAGAAGGAGTGAGTGGGACTCGAGTTAGCTTCGACTCGGCTAACGGGGCTTACTCGGATGAGTCGATTCGAATGTTTGCCACTCGGCTGACTTAATCTTAATTCAGCTAACCGGAATCGGTCACTGAACTCGGTTGGGATCGGTCATCGGGATCGTCTGGATCGGTCCGAGTCGACTCGCGGAGAAGGATGATTTGGCCGAGTTTCGTTTATTTACTGGATTTCCGGCCAATTTCGGGCCTACTTCATCAGTTCCTGTGAAATTCCTAAGCATTCATCTAGTTTCAACCATTTCAAGCTTCAGCTCATACCTCCACCATATTCAATTATGCAGACTCATTCATTTCTCCAGCATCAGGTAACAGCAAACTCTGTTCCATCCTCTGAGTTCAACAGCAACAATGAGGTATGTAATCTTCTTCAATCAATCCAAACCCCAATCAAGTTCAACCCAATCTTACTTCTTCCCTGAACTTTCATGGCATCAACCCATTAATTCATCCGATTCAATCCCGTCTCCGATTCATCTTCATCCCGAGCTTCATCACGGCCGATCGATCAATTTCTTCTCCATCTCTTTCCAACGTAAATCAACAAGCACCACCACCCTCGTTTTTAACTCAATCTCATCTCCCAATTTTCTCTCGCATCTCGGCGGCTCAAAAATACCCACAGATAAATCCATCGATTTTTATTGGACCAATCAACACCACCAGATGATTCAAGAAAACCCATTGTTCGATCTTCTCTCAATTTAGTTTGGCAAAAATGACGTTAAATCTCGATTCCATCTCTTAGTTCTCACTCCGATCTTTCGATTCTCGATCTATTTCCTCTCTTCACGTATCAACCTTCGATTTTAGTAGCAGCAGCAGACGCTGTTTAACTTTTGGTTTCTCGATTCGACGGTACTTCAGCTCCTCTCGATTTCTCCCTCGATCTCTCTCAGCAGCAGTCGCTGCTTTAAATTCAGGTGAAGTGAATGTGAGAAATCGATTTTAGGGTTGAAATGATTTGGGTGGATATTTACACCCTAGGGATAGGTACCACCCTCTAAATGATAAGGGCCATCCTACTTGGAAACCCCTTAACCTCTCTGCGGGCCCGGCTTTAGTACTCCTCCAAATTGGGTCGCCCCTTAACCTCAACTAGGCTCCATATATCAATCGCCTGTAAAATGACCTTTTTGCCCTTTTGGCTCAAATTGGGTGATTTCTTCTTCTTTTCCTCCGTGTGACTTCATAGTAGCTATAAAACTCAAAACAAGCGTAAAATACATAATTTACAAGAAAAATAGCAAAGAAAGCATAAACTACTAGATAGTAAATTAGGTGTATTCTACACCTATCAAATTCCCCCACACTTAGACTTTGCTAGTCCTCGAGCAAATCGAACTAAAAACTCACAACTTCAAAGCGTTCAAGCGTCCCAAGCATCCAAAGAGTTATGAGGACATAGAGAGTTTCGCATGCTCGTAATAAGAAGTTAGAAATACTAAAGAACATATTCTCATTCTTAAATGTTGAGTGAGAAATAACCACACCATAATGAGAGAACGCGTGTTTGAGAAACGATCAATAAGCATTTCGCCTCGACTTTTGCCTCACCAAATAGGATTTTATGATAATTGCACTCAAAAAGACGACTTTTTTTATGGTTCTCACATGTGTGCAGGTAGGAATGAAGAGAGAAATCCTGCAACACGTTGAATGGTAGGAAGGACAACTTAGAAATATTTTTAAAAACCCACATCTTTTAACATTTTGAAAAACCATTTTTCGACGATCTCTAAGAAAGGAAATCAACCATTTTTATCGAGGATGAGATTACTTACTCACCTTCACATCCGATCGCCAATTATGATAACACCACTCTCACAAGCATCCAATAGAAACGTCTTTCGTTCCTCGTCTTTAACTTCTTGGTCTTCGTCTTCGGTTTCAACTATTGATGATAAACTCTTGAATTTCATAAATCCTTAACAATTTGTAACTCTTTTCCTTAAAAATCCTTGTCGCTTGAAACTTCCTTATATATTTTCCTTCCCCACGGCTTATTAACAAAACAAATATTTCTCTTGTTTGTATCTTTTTTTTTTTTTTTTTTTTTTTTTTTTTTTTTTTTTTTTTTTTTTTCATTTTCAAAACAAGAGAAATTAAATACAAAATAAACCATGGCCGTGAAAGAAGTATTTTTCCGCTTGATTCTTCACAACTTGTATCGTCTTGAAATCATAAACTTCAAAAATTCTCACCTTTTAATTTTCTTCGCTTTTATGAATAAGTCTTCATACTTGGATATAAAATTACCTCATTATATTGTAAGTCTTCAACATATATGTAAAAATCCGCTCTTTGTATGTTGCTTTACTTGAATTTGAAATTTGCTCTTTTTCTCGTTCCGTTGCTTGTAAACCTTAAACTTTTCCAACTTTCCTTGTAGATTTTGATGTCGCTTCTTGTTGATGATGAGAGTGTTTCTATGGATCCGTTGTTGTCGAGAGAGAGAATGGTGCTAACTGCAAATCGAACTACAATAAGGAGGCTTTCATCTATAGACGTCACCCTCATGATTGACAAAATTAGCACTCAAGAGATCAAAGAGTAGTGCTTCTATTGGTGGGAGGTTGGGTAGCTCACCATTCTACCCGGAATTAACGTACGGTGACACACACTCAAAAGAAGCTCTTTAGTAGATGGAAAATTTCTGGTCGGTGCCTCACATGATATGAACACGGGTAGTCTCCACTAATGATTGATCAAGCAACTCTAATAACGCACTTCTCCTCGCACCAAATTCGCATCACCGGCATGATTAAATCCATTATTTAACACTCAAACAAACAAGAAATCCGAATGTAGTTCTCTAACATTTCCAAGTTCAATTATGTCGGTCAAAATCTCTATGTAAACATACCTAGAAGTATGCTAGTGACTCTAAAATCTTTAAAAGTTGGAATTTTTAAGTAAAACTTTTTTTTTTTTTTTAAATTTTTTCATTTTTTTGTAATTTTTGTTTTAAAAACATACTTAACCACTCCCCCACACTTAAACCTTACATTGTCCTCAATGTAATTGAATCCTCCTAGGAAAGTCAAGGTGGGAAATTTTAACATGATAAGGAACAAGAAAAAGAAATAACAAAAATAAAAAGAATAAGAAATACAAAACCTATGGGTTGCCTCCCATTAAGCGCTTGTTTTAAAGTCGACGGCCCGACTTAGCTCTTGCATGATTCATTCCCCATATACTAACAATCTGAAAATTTGAGGATCCACCCATAATACCTGTTTTGCAAACAATAACTCCATACAAATATTAGCACAAGAAAACAATAGTGAAATTATCGCTCGATAGAAATTTCCCCCACACTTATTCTCGTCCACACTCGGAAGTGTATAAAGAACATACAAATTGGGAACTTCCATGTATTCCTCTTGGCAAACCTGCATAGTGTTAGAATCAAGTGTTTCCAATGGTGGATATCTAGAAACAAAATCATCCAAAAATACTTTCGAAGCACAAACATTCAAACCAATAAGAGGTAAAGGAGAAGAATCAATATGCAAAGGGTTAGACAAACCTTGCACAATTTCTTGTATTAAAGAATCCTCTTCATCCTTAAAATATTCAAGTGAATTACTTACCTCTTGTATATCGTGGTCCTCTATTAAACCTTGCAACCATTCTTCGTCATTTTCTACCTTAACCAAAGTCTCGGTATCATCATAATCATTGGCAAGTTCAATTGGGTCTTCCACAAAATCAATGAATGTGGTTTCATCCTATAGTATCATCTCTTCAACATTCTCATCATCGGAATCGGGCCATTCTTCCCTCATATAATCTTCCTCGGTATAAATTGTAAGATCTTCTTGTGAGGGTGTTATTTCGTTTACAACAATAGGTAAGTCACACCCAATCTCCTCCTTTTGAATAGGTGAAGGATCGTTATTATGATCCGGAGTTGGAATAACTTCCTCATTGTCGGAACACTCATACACTTCCGCGGACTCCCATCTTTCCCTAAGAAATTTTTGCCAAGCAATAAATGCATCTTCCTCAAGCTCTTCCTTTTGAATAGGTGATTGATCATTATTAAGATCAAGGCTCGAGTAATCTACACTAGCGTCATCAAAAGTCTCTAAAGGTTGGTTAAGTTGTTCGTATATTTTCTCCGAATTCCTTTGAATTTCTCGATGTGATTCTTGAAACTTTTGTTGAAGATCCCCAATCATGGCAGACATCTTATCCGCAAAACTAGAGAATTTCTGATCATAAACAAAACTATCCTCCCATCCTTGTGATTGTCCACTTACATACCCGTCATAAGGTTGTTGATATGTATGAGAATATCCATAAGGTTCTGTAGGAATTTGATCATAGCCAAAAGATTGGTTTTGATTGTATCCTAAGGATGGTTGGAAGTTGCCATAATGTTGAGGTTGAAAACCGTATTGATTGTTGTAATATGCTTGCTCTCGTCCACCATACATGGAAAACCGATACCTGAAATAAGATTCAAAAACCAAGTTAGATACGGAATAGAATCCAACAAAACAAGAATAAAGCAAAAAGAAAAATAAAAACAACTAAAATCATCATTGCTCCGCAACGGCGCCAAAATTTGATGCGTGTCGTAGGTGCAATCAAATTAATTAATACTTTACTACCTAATTAACTAGTAATATAGGGTAGTCAAGGTCGATCCCACGAGGAGCACGAGATTCTAGTTGTAAAAATTGTCACAAAAGGGGGGTGTAAAAAGCAAAAGGAAATAAACAAAGCAATTAAAATCGAAAGTTGAAAGATGAAAGCAATAAGAGAGACAAGATCAAGGAATCCTTCTTCGTTACGAAACAATGAATCAAGTTATGTTCTATTCTACTTGTTATTAGTCACAGATTATCACCAACCGTAGGTTAGCAGGTACGCTTAGCTAGCCCCAAAATCCCTAATTTCACTGAGTAAATGTGTCCGCTTAGTTATCGATTCTATTCAAAAGAACCACCTTGAGGTCCGCTTACAAGATGTAATTCCCAGAATGCATTAAGATTTATGAATTTAGGTTTAGTACTAGTAGTTAAACTCGGTTCGCTTGGTTCACTTTCTAGCGTTGTTTCTACACACAATTGCTCCACGGAATCCCTCCGCAAGGTCTCGTGTTTTCTACTTGTGTAAAGTGTCGAGAACGATTACTTATTCCCTAACTTATACTAGATTTAGATTAAACTAACAAATCAATTTAGCATGCATTCTAAACAATCTATCAATCAATCATGAATGTCATTAAGATCATTCCTATTAGTAAAAACAAACGATAATCATGTGAAAACTTCAAGATAGAATTAAAAACAAAAACTCAAATCATATTAAGAACTAGGAATTCATCCTCAATCAATAAAATTAGCTACTCATGTTTAAAGAGTTCACACAAAGAATAAGAAAAGAAGAGAATTGTGTGTGTAGAGATGTGTGTGAAAAAGATGTGTAGAGAGGTGTGTAGAAGTTGTAGAAAACTTCTCTATTTATAGGCTTCAATATTCTCCAAATCTTCCAAGGAATAGAATCCTTTTTCTTTTGCAATTCAATTTCCAAATCCAAGCTTTTCTCAACTCTTCCACCTTCTCTTTCCAAATTTGAGTCCAATTCTCCATCCAATTCCTAGCCAAAGTCTTCACACCCATGAGAGAAGTCCATAGAAAATTCTGGAATTTTTGCTCGCCGGAAAACTGGGATTGTGGCCGGAAATCGGCCGGAATTGTCGCCGCCGGCAACCTGAAATTCACTGCCGGTCACTGGAATCTTTGGCGGAATATTCCGTCAGTCTACCGTTAGGACTAACGGTCAAACAGGTCAACCGTCAGTCAACTGTTAGTCAAAGGTCAAGGAGAAGGAGTGAGTCAGACTCGAGTTAGCTTCGACTCACTAATCGGGGCTTACTCAGATGAGTCAGTTACTGAATCAGCTGCTTACTCGGCTGACTTAATCTTAATTCAGCTAACCGGAATCGGTCACTGAACTCGGTTGGGATCGGTCATCGGGATCGTCCGGATCGGTCCGAGTCGACTCGCCAGAAGGATGATTTGGCCGAGTTTCGTTTATTTACAGGATTTCCCGGCCAATTTCAGGCCTCTACTTCATCAGTTCCTGTGAAATTCCTAAGCATTCATCTAGTTTCAACCATTTCAAGCTTCAGCTCATACCTCCACCATATTCAATTATGCAGACTCATTCATTTCTCCAGCATCAGGTAACAGCAAACTCTGTTCCATCCTCTGAGTTCAACAGCAACAGTGAGGTATGTAATCTTCTTCAATCAATCCAAACCCCAATCAAGTTCAACCCAATCTTACTTCTTCCCTGAACTTTCATGGCATCAACCCATTAATTCATCCGATTCAATCCGTCTCCGATTCATCTTCATCCCGAGCTTCATCACAGCCGATCGATCAATTTCTTCTCCATCTCTTTCCAACAGAAATCAACAGCACCACCACCCTCGTTTTAACTCAATCTCATCTCCCAATTTTCTCTGCATCTCAGCAGCTCAAAAATACCCACAGATAAATCCATCGATTTTTTATTCAGACCAATCAACACTACCAGACGATTCAAGAAAACCCATTGTTCGATCTTCTCTTAATTTAGTTTGGCAGCGACGTTAAATCTCGATTCCATCTCTTAGTTCTCACTCCAATCTTTCTGATTCTCGATCTATTTCCTCTTCACGTATCAACCTTCGATTTTAGTAGCAGCAGCAGACGCTGTTTAACTTTTGGTTTCTCGATTCGACGGTACTTCAGCTCCTCTCGATTTCTCCCTCGATCTCTCTCGCAATAGATCCGCTTTAAATCAGTGAAGTGAATGTGAGAAATCGATTTTAGGGTTGAAATGATTTGGGTGGATATTTACACCCCAGGGATAGGTACCACCCTCTAAATGATAAGGGCCATCCTACTTGGAAACCCCCTTAACCTCTGCGGGCCTGGCTTTAGTACTCCTCCAAATTGGGTCGCCCCTTAACCTCAACTGGGCTCCATATATCAATCGCCTGTAAAATGACCTTTTTGCCATTTTGGCTCAAATTGGGTGATTTCTTCTTCTTTTCCTCCGTGTGACTTCATAGTAGCTATAAAACTCAAAACAAGCGTAAAATACATAATTTACAAGAAAAATAGCAAAGAAAGCATAAACTACTAGATAGTAAATTAGGTGTATTCTACACCTATCACCGATGTCGATTCTGCTTGGTTTTTGTAAATTTTAGTCTTGTTTCTTGAATAGTTTTAAGTAGATGGTGGCGATTACGCTTGATTTTATGCTTTAGTGGAGCAATTTTTCCCCAATTTTATGATCACCATAGTGATTATTCTCGATGCAATGCGAAAGATAGGTCGGTGTTAGTGGTGGTCACTGAAATTTTCGTAGAGTTTTGTAATTTCTAGTTTAAATCCTTGAATAGTTCATATGGATGATGTCGATCATGCTGGATTTATACTTAAGTAGAACATTTTTATCCCGAATTTAGTGATTATTGATAGGTGTCTAAAACACTAATTTTATATTTAGTATTTATGCTTTCTTTGTTATTATCCTTGTGAATTGCATCTCTTATGTTTGCTTTTGAGTTTATTAGGTATAATGGAGTCATTATGAACAAAAGAAGGAGAAACCATCTCACAAGCGGGTGATACTTGAAGTCGGCTAAGAATATGCGCAGCAAGGAAGTGAATAGGCAGTCAGTTCCGCGAAACTGACAAGCCAAGTATCACTGTGGTGGCCTATATCGTAAGTTGGGTGCCTGTAGCAATTTCCATCATTACCAAGCCCAACAAGAGAGGTGTTTTTCTCCTCCCAATCATCTCATTCTCAACTTCAGAGGAGCTGTGAGAGTTGCAGACGCAGAGAAATTCGGAGATAGAATTAGAGATCGAGAAGATGAGTAAAAGAAGAGACGAACGAGATCTTGCTGTGATTAGAAGAATATAAAGAAAAAGTTGCTGCTGTTACTATCAATTGAAGCATCAGGAGAATAAATTAGGGCCTTCCTTGATTTGGGGGTTGTTGTCGATTCATGGGAGTACACTGAAGAAAACGAAGATACAAGGGTTTTGGTTGAAGAACAGAGATGGTGGATTGTTGTTAGGGTTCAGGTTGAATCGATGAATACAGGAGAAGAAGACAATGGAGGAATAAATGGGTTTCTCTGTGGTGATTTAATGGGTCGTATCTTGACTTGAAATTAGATGAAGAAATTAAAGAGATGGTGGTTGTATCTGAGATTTGAAGTTAGGGTTTGCCACCTCTATGAAGTCAGATGAAGAAATTGGACTCAGAGAGATGTTGTTGAGTGTGTTCTTATAGGATGGTGGTAATTTTGAGTTCAATGGTACTAATGGGTTTGTATGATTTAAGGGTTTGAATGATTCATGAAATTTTTGGTTAAGCTATTTACTGTGTTGGTTGTCTTGAGTTTTGTGAACCAGAGAAGAAAGGGTCTTGAACTTAATGAATATGGTGATGGTTGGTTTGCCATGGATGTTGGGAGCTGTTGAGACTCAGATGAATTAGTGGCAGGGAGAATGATGTGATGAAATTGATGATGCCTGGATTACAAGAATGGGTTTGTTGAAGTTATGAAGGAGATGTTGTTGTCAAGGTTTAGTGGTCAGGTGCTTGGTATATGAATTGCAGGATTGATGGCGCTAATGGTTGCAGTTGCAAGTAGATGAGCATCTAGAATTGAAGCTACAAATGGGTTGAGCTGAACCGACAAGGGTGTCGTGTTTGAATGTGTGAAATTGGAATGATGCTGTTGCAGGTGGAGGTTGGATCTGTAGTGGTTGTGAGCAGTGCAGGTCTGAGGTGAAGTTGTTATAGATGTATGCTAGGACAGGTGAAGGTACAACTGCAGTTCAGGTGTTGTTTGTGGCACTGGTTATTGTCAGGGAAGATAAAGTTGTTATGCTAGATGGCCTGAACTGAGATGGAACTAGACACAGGTCTTGATGGAAATACAGTGGAGGTATTGGAATTGCAACAGTTGAGGTGTGTATCGATGGCTGAGTTTGCTGGTGCTAGAGTGTGGTGGCCTGAGTGCAAAGTTGAGATGGAGATGATGAATAAATGAGTTCTGAGACGGTATCTACAGGGTGGTGCAGCTGCTACTAAAGCTGAGATTGATGAAGCTGAGTGTTGTATATTGCAGCTGGGCTGTTACTGCTAGAGTGTTGTAGGTCAAGAGCTGGAGCTGAATGTGGTGGATGAAATGAGTTCGAGTGGCTGTTGTTGATTTCAAAAAGAGTGAGTGGTTGTGTTGTGTGCAATGGAGATGCAAGTCTGAGATTACATGGTGTTGCTGGTAATGAATGTAGGCAAGTGTTGAGATTATAGAGCTGTAGAAAGTGGCAATGAAGTTCGTGGTACAAGGAGATGTAGGTGTAGTTCAGATTGTGATGCGTTTGTTGGCATTGTGAACTGGCAAGCAGGGAATTTAAGTATGGCTGTGATAAAGAGGCATGCTAGGTTGTAGGTTTGGAGCTGAGCAAGGATTGCAGTCAAAAGCTAAATGTGATGTGTGTTGTCTGACTGAGGCTGGTGCTATGGGTTGAACCAGGCAGTGGTATTGCAGCTGCAGCTTGGTTTGATGTTTGATTGAATTGTTTTAGCAAGAGAGAGTGGAGCTTGAAGCTGAGAAGATACAAGTATTGCAGCTGAAGTGTAGGCTGGTAAAGATGCAACATACATGGCCATCATGGCTGGAAGCACAAGGATTGTGCATCACAAGATTTGGCCAGTGCAAATGGCCTAGGCCAAAGGGAATCAGACCGAGCTGGACCCGACTCGTCTGAATTGGAATTGACTCATGGTCTGACTCGGTTTGACTCAGAGACTTTGAATGAGTTGACCCGACCGAGTTGACTCATTGACTGGTGACCGGTGGACTTTGCCGGTCACCTGAGATATATTTTCCGGCCCATTGCCGACCATAATACCAGTTTTCCGGCGACTATTTTTGGGACATATTTTCACTTAGGTTTTCCTCACACATGGGCTTGGTGGACTTCTATCTATTGGACCTTTGGGGCTTGACCTAGTTTTGGAAGAGAGGAAAAGCTATAAAAAGAAGACTTCTACAACTTTAGGAGATCACGTATTTTTTTTCTACTTTGATCTTTGGAGGAGAGCGGTGACTAGGGTTTGCTTTTCGTTTGTTTTTCATCTTCTTCATTAGTTTGTTATTGATTATGATTATGATGAACTCAAAAGCTATGAGTAGCTAAATACATATTATTGGGTATGGGATAAATTTGATTTCTCAACATGTTGTTTGAATCTATGAATTAGTTTTGTCTCAATAATTTATTGTTTGTGATTCACAATTAATAGTGTTATAAAGTTTGAATGCTTGTTTAGTCGAGTCCGGAATCGATTGAGTTTGCCTTCATCCTTATTGCTATATTATGGTTTTCAATACGAAAACGTTATTTATCCTTGATTCCAAGTAGCATAATTGTGGGTAGTGCTTGTAGTGATATATCCTACTAGTCACAAGTGAATCATAACTTTTGTTAAAACGGATTAGTGCTTTTACACGTTCGTTTGCATTGATTAGTCTTATTCCAGAGAACTTATTGCTTTTAGGGAATTAAACTTGATTGTGATTTTACACGTTAGGTTGGTTTCTAGGAAGAATTCTCATATACATCTTTTAATGTGGTTGTGATGAAATCAGGGAATTAGCGGGATATTCTTGCGATCAAGGTATCCTAGGACTTTTAGTAAATGAGAGATTAAAATACCAATTCTAATCGTTGATGAAAATACATGTTTGTGAATGATACTATCCCGTGACCAATATATTCTCCTTATTGATTATTCAAATTATTTTATTGCTTTCAATTACTTTTATTGCTTAGATAAAATAAAAATCCCCCCCTTGGTTACTTTAGAAACTGAAATTTTACAACAACAAAAGCCTCTCTGTGGGAACGTACTCTTTCTTATCACATACTATATTTATATCTAGTTGAGTGAGAAAGTGAAATTATATTTGCTCGGTGACAACCGGTCAAATTTTGGCGCCGATTCTTAGGGAGGCATACGGCTTGTTATTAAGTTTTTAGTTTCTTTTTATAATTTCTGCTTTTATCTTTGCTTTTTGTTTCTTGTCTTGTTTCTCACTTGTTTGCGAGAATTGTTTTCAGGTACCTAATCCCTGGCTTCTAAAGATTGGAAATATCCTAGGTGCGGGATAGCTACTCGTAGAGGCACAATACTCCAACCAAGTCAAAACACAACAGAAGATCAAGAGTTAGAAGTGGAAAAAGAGTTACAAATAGAAGGAGAACAAGAGGTTCCATTCGTAGACGAACCACAAGTTGAAGAAAAAGCAACAATGGGTGATGCAAATCGTACACTCAAGGACTTGGCTTCTCATAGGCTTGATACACAACAGGGGTGTATTCAAACAAACTCTACTTTTGAGATCAAGCCGGGGTTGCTTAGAGAATTACCAAAGTTCCATGGCATGGTGAATGAAGACCCAAACAAGCATCTTATGGACTTCCACACCATTTTCATGGCCATGCTTCCAGCGGATGTTGAGGCGGATGGTGAATTGTTGAAAGTTTTTCGTTTCTCTTTGATGGATAGTGCTAAGGATTGGTTGTACTATTTACTTTCCGGAAGTGTCACGACATGGAATGGGCTGAAGAAACTCTTTTTAGAGAGATATTTTATTGCATCAAAGGCTACTCAAATTCGCAAGGAGATTTGTGTGATGAAGCAAAATGTGGGAGAATCCTTATATGAATGTTGGGAACGATACAAGAGATTGGTGGCAAGCTTCCCTCACCACCAATTAAGTGACGCTATGATCATCCAATACTTCTATGAAGGACTCCTATCAAGTGATAGGAATCTTCTTGACGCTGCGGGTGGTGGTGCACTACTGAGCAAGACGGTGGCGCAAGCTAGAGAGTTGATTGAAAACATGGCAGCAAACTCCCAACAATTCTTGAGTCATGGTTCGGATGTGATTCTATGAAGAGTGAATGAAGTGAGCGAGGTGGAGGAACTTCGTCAACAAATGGGTAACATGACAACAATGATGCAACAAGTTGCAGCCGCGGTGATACCAAGTTCTTCTCAATGTTATGAAGATGAACAAGCTAATGCGGTCTTTCCAAATCAACAAAGACGGTATGATCCCTACTCCAACACTTACAATCCGGGATGGAGAGATCACCCCAATTTTAGCTATGCCAACAAGCAAGGTGCAATCCAACAACCTACTTTCAATCGTCCGAGTGGATTTCAACCACAACAACAACAATTTCAAAGAACCACAAGCACAACAATCAATGCAAGATCAAGGTTGATATTGATTCAAAGCTTCAAACAATGATGCAAGGCATTTCCACCATGTTCAAAGAAAGTCAACAAGAAACTAAGAGTGCTATTAAGGAGTTGCAAACACAAATGGGATCCATGGCTATTGAGTTGAACCAATTGAAGGCACAAAATAATGGGAAACTCCCTTCTCAACCTATTAACCCAAAAGAGGGTGTCAATGCTATTACGTTGAGAAGTGGTACACAACTTGTGAAACCCGATGTTACTGATTCGGGCAAGGTGGAAACACCAAAGGAACCTGTTTTGGAGGAGAAGAATGAGGATTCTCCCCAAACTTCTGAGGTACCTATTCCTAACTCTAAAACTCCGGTTTCTACTTATGTTCCTCTTTTACCTTTCCCTCGCAGATTTGCAAGTTCTAAGAAGGCGGAACTAGAAAAGGAGATTCTAGACGTTCTAAAGAAGATCCATGTGAACATACCACTCATTGATGCTATTAAGCAAGTTCCAAAGTATGCAAAGGTGTTGAAGGACTTGTGTACCAATAAGCAAAGGCTCAAAGGTAATGAAGTGCTTAGTGTGGGGGAGAATGCCTCGTCTCTTCCATTGCTACTTGGGCGTCCCTTCATGAAAACGGCGAAAACCATTATTGATGTGGACAAAGGAACGCTAACTATGGAGTTTGATGGAGAAACAATACGTTTCAACATTTTCGAGACGATGAGATATCCTAGTGATGTCCACTCTTGTTTCTCCATTGATGTTATGGATACTTTGGCACAACAAATGTTTGAATTAAATGGTGATGATGCTTTGGAAACCGTGTTAACCACATCCATGGATAATGGTGTAGAGTGTGGTAATGAAGTCAAGGAAGCCCTTGGTGATCTTAATTCACTACAAGGATGCCCGGAAACTTATAATATCTCTTTTATTTCTTTACCATGCAGTGATGAAAAGCTTATACCTTCAATTATTAAATCTCCAATTTTAGAATTGAAACCTCTTCCCGACCACCTAAAGTACTTGTACTTGGGTGATAATGAAGAGTTACATGTGATTGTTTCTAACGAGCTTAGTGATTTACAGGAGCAAAAACTTCTAAGGGTGCTAAGGAAGCACAAGACGGACATAGGATGGACAATTGTTGATATCAAGGGTATAAGCCCTGCCGTTTGTATGCACAAAATTCGTTTGGAGGATGATGCAAAGCCTAAAAGGGAAGCGCAACGTCGTTTGAACCCTGTCATGATGGAAGTTGTGAAAAAGGAGATACTCAAGCTTTTGGAAGTGGGTGTTATCTACCCCATATCCGATAGAAAGTGGGTAAGCCCGGTACAAGTAGTACCAAAAAAATCAGGTGTGACGGTGGTGGAGAATGATAAGAACGAACTTGTCCCAACTCGCGTGCAAACCTGGGTTGGAGGGTTTGTATTGATTACGAGAAAATTAAATGCCACTACTAGGAAAGATCATTTTCCATTGCCTTTTATTGATAAAATGCTTGAACTTTTAGCTGGACACTCTTACTATTGCTTCCTTGATGGATATTCAGGTTATAATCATATTGTGATAGCGTCGGATGATCAAGAAAAAACCACTTTCACTTGTCCTTTCAGTACTTTTGCTTATAGAAGAATGCCTTTTGGCTTATGCAATGCTACAGCTACCTTTCAAAGGTGTATGGTAGGTATCTTTTCAGAGTATGTTGAAAACATAATCGAAGTGTTAATGGACGACTTTAGTGTCTTTGGTGATTCATTTGACCTTTGCTTGAACAATTTGTCTCTAATCCTTGAACGATGTGTTGAAACAAACCTTTTACTAAATTGGGAGAAGTGCCATTTCATGGTAACTCATGGCATAGTTTTAGGCCATATAATATCTTCTAAAGGCTTAGAAGTCGATAAATCTAAAATAGACCTTATTCGTGCTTTAACCCCTCCCACTACGGTGAGGGAGATACGCTCTTTTCTTGGTCATGCAGGTTTTTATCGTGGATTCATCAAGGACTTTTCCAAGATAGCATCACCACTTTGTAACTTATTGCAAAAGATGTGGTCTTTAACTTTGATGAAAAGTGTGTGGCGGCATTCAATCGTTTGAAA
Source organism: Papaver armeniacum (assembly GCA_023531295.1). Classification (NCBI taxonomy): domain Eukaryota; kingdom Viridiplantae; phylum Streptophyta; class Magnoliopsida; order Ranunculales; family Papaveraceae; genus Papaver; species Papaver armeniacum. Next base: position 57,607 of record JAJJWW010016992.1, read on the forward strand.
GAACTTTTGATTTCAGCCCCTATCATTAAACCACCGGATTGGAGTAAGCCTTTTGAGATCATGTGTGATGCAAGTGACTATGCGGTTGGTGCGGTGGTTGGGAAACGTGTAGGGAAGATACCTCATGCTATTTATTATGCTTCTAGAACGTTAAATGAGGCCCAACGAAACTACACGACCACTGAAAAAGAGTTGTTAGCCATTGTTTTTTCTTTGGAAAAGTTTCGCTCTTATCTAATTAGTACAAAAGTTTTTTTCGATCATGCAGCACTTAGGTACTTGCTAATGAAGAAAGAAGCGAAACCGAGGCTCATACGATGGATTTTACTCTTGCAAGAGTTTGATATTGAAATCAAGGACAAGAAAGGAATTGAGAATACCGTTGCGGATCACTTGAGCCGTCTTGCCGTGGACAAGGAAGCTATCCCATTGCGTGAAAGTTTCTCGGATGAGCAACTATTCTCAATCGCCTTTGGGGAACCATGGTATGCCGATATTGTCAATTACTTGGTGTCTAAACAAATCCCAAAGAACTTGTCTCGTGCTGAGAGGGACAAAATTAAGAAGTTGGGGAACCAATACATATGGGATGATCCATACTTGTGGAAACATGGTAGTGACCAAGTAATAAGAAGGTGTGTTCCCGAATCGGAATTTAATTCTATCTTGTCTTTTTGTCACTCCTATGCTTGCGAAGGACATTTTGGGAGTAAGAGAACCGCTCACAAGGTACGTGAAAGTGGTTTTTATTGGCCAACCTTGTTTAAGGATGCACATATATTTTGTACAACTTGTGATAGGTGCCAAAGAACAGGAAATCTAGGTGCCCGAAATCAAATGCCACAAACTTTTATTCAATTTATTGAAGTTTTTGATGTATGGGGTATTGATTTTATGGGTCCTTTTGTCAACTCCCATGGGAATTTTTATATTTTACTTGCTGTTGATTATGTATCGAAATGGGTGGAAGCTAAGGCCACCCCAAGTAATGATTCTAAAGTGGTTTCAGATTTTGTGCAAGCTAATATATTTGCAAGGTTTGGAATTCCAAGAGCCATAATTAGCGATGGGGGTTCTCACTTCAAAAACAGGATTTTACAAAGCTTGTTGAAGAAGTACGATGTGTCGCACAAGATTGCAACACCTTATCATCCCCAAACAAATGGACAAGCCGAGGTGTCTAACCGAGAAGTGAAATATATTCTAGAGAAGACGGTGAATCCAACAAGAAAGGATTGGAGCATGCGACTTAATGATGCTTTGTGGGCTTATAGAACCGCATAAAAGACACCTATCGGGATATCTCCCTTTAGGCTTGTGTATGGTAAACCTTGTCATTTACCCGTTGAAATTGAGCATAAGGCGTTTTGGGCTATAAAGCAATGCAATATGGAGATGGATGGGGCTGGAAAGCAAAGAAAGTTACAACTCCAAGAGCTAGAGGAGCTTCGCAATGATGCATTTGAAAGCTCACGCATTTATAAGGAAAAGACGAAAGCATTTCATGATAACATGATTTCTAGGAAACAATTTTGCATTGGTCAAAAAGTGCTTTTGTTTAATTCTCGCTTGCATTTATTTCCAGGTAAATTAAGGTCACGATGGATCAGACCTTTTATTGTTACTAATGTGTTTTCCCATGGTGCAGTGGAAATTCTTAGCATAGCTACAGGCAAAGAACTTAAAGTTAATGGGCACCGGTTGAAACCATATTATGAGAATTTGTTGGAATTTTATACTAATCTTGGTTATCATTCATTAATGCTATCATGCAAAACAGTAATTCAACAATTATTGCGATAGTAATATGAGTCCTCCTTGGCATAAAGACGAACGCTCTGTATGCAGACTATTAGGACTGGACAATTAGCAATCCTAGACTTTTGATTATATCTCATATACTATTGAACGCAAGCAAAGACAAGATAATTATAAAGATGGAAACACAATTGGTACACTAAAGCCCAAAATCGAACCAAACTGTTTCCAAAATCAAACAAAATAATTAGACAAGTAGAGATGGAAAATGTGCACCTTGACAATGGAATCAAAGTAACCAAACAAATGGATGTATTGAGGCGAGTAATCTCTTTGCTTAAGACAATTGATGCCCTGTATAGAATGCTGTTACAGTTTAATGGCATATGTCTCCAACATTCAACAATACCTCGATGTATTTCGCAGCACTTCGATTACACCGAACAGCGAACACGAAATTTATAGCACAAACTCTCTTACAGACACAAGAAATGTATTCAATCGAAAATTGCAAAGAAAGGTTTTTCCTGGTTTTCTATATCTTTTTTTCTGTGTCTTTTTCGGAAGAAAGAGATGGGTTTTTATTTTAACTAAGGCAACGTTTGGTGAATCATTTGTGACCTTTCACTTGGGACACATCTATTCAGTCAAACCGTCATGACTGTTGCCTAACAACATGAACCATACTAGTCAGTTTCTCTAACTGATTTTTCCCGTATGTTTCCAACTAAACCCAATTCTCATTCATCCTTGGAAATATACTTAAGTGGCCAACTTAGTATATATATCCTACAATCCCCCACATGAATGAAATTGAATAGAAAAATGCAGAATGTTAATCCTAAGCTCTAATGCAGACACTAGAGAGTTGTGCGCGGAACATCACTACATAAGGCGAGATAGCTTTTGGCTTTGAATCTTCCATAGCGAAACATCTACCGGGTTTACTAGTTGCTCAGTGAACGCGATGTCTTGAACTGCTCAACTTTATAATGTAAACCGATGCAGTAAATGCCACATAGCTTATTTCCTTACAAATTCGGTTCTCGGTTGTGTTCATTTCGGCCCTGAACGATGTTGGTTTTCATGAGTGCTCTAGATTAACTTAGCCTTATAGTTATCATGGAAGCGGCCTCACTTCTCACTCATATAGGTGATCTCCTATTTAAAAAGTATCCTGCCATACTTTCTTAGTAAAACTAAGCCATAGGAATCATTAAGAGAAATTCTCAACCTCTCACTTGACAGGCAACACTGTTTCATCATAGAAATGGGAAAGAGAGTAATCTCTCACAGTGTTTCCGATGAGTATAAATCTATAACTTGGTTGTCCCTTTTGAACCTAGATAACCATGGGATCTCCAATCGCTAGGTTGGGTGTCCGCTATAAATACTACTCGATATTAGGCAATAATCCCATTCCCCTCGATGATGCAATTACTATATCTCTAGGTAACCCTTTTGTAAACGGATCCGCTAGGTTATCCTTGGACCTTATATACTCCATTGATATAATTCCTTGAGATAGTAATTGTTGAATGGTATCATGTCTTCGACGTATGTGTAAAGACTTACCATTATACATCTTACTATGTGCTTTTGCAATGGCTGCTGTATTATCACAGTTAATGTTTATTGCAGGCACCGGCTTAGGCCATATCGGTATGTCCTCTAGGAAATTTCGAAGCCATTCTGCTTCCTCTGCCGCTTTATCTAAAGCGATAAACTCAGCCTCCATTGTTGATCTTGATATCAACGTTTGTCTAGATGATTTCCACGATACCGCAGCCCCACCCATAGTAAATACATAGCCACTTGTTGCTTTAGTATCATCTGAGTCTGAGATCCAGTTAGCATCAACATATCCTTCCAAAACCGCAGGATAGGGTGTATAATGCAACCCATAATCCTTTGTCTTTCTCAAGTACCTCAGGACTCTTACTATGGCTTTCCAGTGAGTCTTATTAGGATTACTTGTAAATCTACTCAATTTACTCACTGCACATGCTATGTCCGGTCTAGTACAACTCATTAGATACATTAGACTACCAATTACTCGTGAGTACTCTAATTGATCAACAACATGTCCTTCATTTTTAAAGAGACGGCAGTCATGTCTAACGATTGTACTAGCCACTTTGTCATCATTCTTATTAAACTTCTCTAAAATTTTCTCAACATAATGTTCTTGAGATAATTTAATCCCTTTCGGAGTTCTAGAAATTTTAATTCCAAGAATGACGTCTCGCTTTTGCCTAAATCTTTCATATCGAAATGTCTAGACAACATCTTCTTTGTAGACTTTATAATTTCGAATTATTTCCCATAATCGCATGTCGTCTACATATAGGCATATAATAACAAACCCTGTAGGTGTTGTTTTTGTGTAAACACACTTGTCACACTTATTGATTTTAAACCCATTTGATAATAATGTGTTATCAAACTTTATATGCCATTGTTTTGGTGCTTGCTTTAACCCGTAAAGCGATTTCACCAACTTACAAACTTTCTTTTCTTTTCCGGGTACCACATACCCTTCAGGTTGTTCCATGTAGATTTCTTCTTCTAAATCTCCATTTAAGAAAGCAGTTTTAACATCCATTTGATGTATATCCAAATTATACAATGCCGCAATTGCAATAAGCAATCTAATGGATGTAATCCTTGTAACAGAGAATATGTGTCAAGTAATCTACACCTTCCTTTTGTCTAAAGCCCTTGACAACTAGTCTTGCTTTATACTTGTCTATCGTTCCATCGGTTTTCAATTTCCGTTTGAAAACCCATTTATTACCTAAAGGTTTACAACCTGGAGGTAAATCCACTATCTCATATGTGTGGTTTTGCATGATGGAATCGATTTCACTATCGGTGGCTTCTTTCCAAAGATGGAGCTTACGGTGTAGCCATAGCATGTTTAAATGTTTGAGGTTCATCCTCTAACATACAAGCTACAAAATCTTTACCAAAAGACTTAGCAATTCTACCTCTTTTGCTTCTTCGAGGTTCTTCAACAATTTCTTGTTCTTGTTGATCGGGTGATTGCAAAGTACTTGTATTTTCATCTTCCCTAACATTTTTCCTCTTGAGAGGATTGTTAGTTTCTCGGCTTCCATGGAAACACATTTTCAAAGAATACTCGCATCCCTTGACTCTAAAACGTGTTCACATGTATATCTTCAATTCCCGATTTGTGAACCAGAAATCTATAAGCACTACTATTCTCGCCGTACCCTATGAAAATACAATCCACTTGTTTTTGGTCCTATCTTGACCTTTTTAGGAAGCGGTGATCTGCTATCTTTGCCAAGCACCCCCACACTTTCATGAATTTATATGAAGGTTGCCAACCTTTCCATAATTCATACGGAGTTTTAGACTTTTTCTTGTGGGGTACCTTATTCAAAAGATAGTTTCTTTTGTAAGTACAGCCTCCCCCACAAGTTATCGGGTGCACTAAGCGTTAATTAAAAGAGCATTCATCATCTCTTTTAAAGTACGGTTCTTCCGTTCGGCAATACCATTTGACTGTGGCGAATAAGGAGGCGTTACTTGATGAATAATACCATTTTGTGCACAAATCTCGTCTAATGTAGATTTATACTAAGTGCCTCTATCGCTTTCGAAATTTTAATTTTTCTCGTTTAGTTGATTCTCAACTTCATTCTTATAGAGTTGAAATTTATGTTGCTTCATTTTTACTTCTTAATAAGTAAACACGACAATACCGTGTCTTGTCATCTATAAATGTGACAAAGTAGTTTTTGCCACCCCCGGTTTGAACCATCTTTAAATCACACAAGTCTCGTATGAATTAAATCCAATGGTTCGTATCCCTTTCAACCGCATGGAAAGGAGATTTGGTGAATTTAGCCTCAACACAGACTTCACACCTTTTAGTTGAATCAATGTCGAATTTGGGTAACAACTCCATGCTCATTAATTTCTTTAATGAACCATAATTAACATGACCCAATCTCTCATGCCAAACAGAGGACGACTCAACGACATAAGCCAAAGGCGACCTCGTTTATTTTAGGCATAACAGCCCCAACAGAGTTGTTTTTAGATTCACACGACATTTTCCAAAATACGCGAACAAACGGTGGTAATTTAAATATGGTAAGTCTGCAATTATATGACACTATACCACGGTACAGTCACTATCAAACTTGCAGATCCTAAATTACCTTACCAAAGTGTTTATTCAAGTGATTAATTAAAATTCCTATACACGAATTATTTAATCACCGACCAACTATCCTAATACAAAACTTAGAACTGTTTTGGACTACCACTATTCCGTGTAGTATATAGATACTTAAGGATTGTCAAAAGGAATCACGGATCCGGTGAACGAGTAATGCAAACAAGTAAAGTACCAAGTACTAACGCAATATACAACTAATCAAATGCAACGGCAATCTACAGAACCGTGACTTCCTAAACTAAGAATTAGGACTAGTCCTTTCTGTTATGTTCTGTGTAGTCTAGCACTTCAAAACAAAGTGTTAAAGTGACGTTGTACAGTGGATTAATCATAAGGCATGAAACACTATCGCAAAGTAGAAATAATTATATGTAAAAAATGCAATGCAGACTACTACTAATGCACATGCTGTGTTGCCAAGAGTTGACTTACGAATTCCACACCACTACTGTGTAGGAAATCAACCAAGATTAAAAGGTAGCAAACAATTGTCTTAAGATTGTTGGAATTTTATACTAATCTTGGTTATCATTCATTAATGCTATCATGCAAAACAGTAATTCAACAATTATTGCGATAGTAATATGAGTCCTCCTTGGCATAAAGACGAACGCTACGTATGCGGGACTATTAGGATTTGGACAATTAGCAATCCTAGACTTTTGATTATATCTCATATACTATTGAACGCAAGAAGCACAATTAATTATAAAGATGGAAACACAATTGGTACACTAAAGCCCAAAATCGAGAACCAAAACTTGTTTCAAAATCAAACAAAATAATTAGACAAGTAGAGATGGAAAATGTGCACCTTGACAATGGAATCAAGTAACCAAACAAATGGATGTATTGAGGCGAGTAATCTCTTTGCTTAAGACAATTGATGCCCCGTATAGAATGTCGTTACGGTTTAATGGCATATGTCTCCAACATTCAACAATACCTCGATGTATTTCGCAAAGACTTCGATTACACCGAACAGGCGAACACGAAATTTATAGCACAAACTCTCTTACGATAACACAAGAAATGTATTCAATCGAAAATTGCAAAGACGAGGTTTTTCCCGGTTTTCTATATCTTTTTTCTCGTATCTTTTCGGGAAGAAAGAGATGGGTTTTTATTTTAACTAAGGCAACGTTTGGTGAATCATTTGTGACCTTTCACTTGGGACACATCTATTCGATCAAACCGTCATGATTTGTTGCCTAACAACATGAACCATACTAGTCAGTTTCTCTAACTGATTTTTCCCGTATGTTTCCAACTAAACCCAATTCTCATTCATCCTTGGAAATATACTTAAGTGGCCAACTTAGTATATATATCCTACAGAATTTCACTTCCGAAGTTGTGGAATGAGTTAAATTTGTGGATGTACTCCCTCTGGAGGAGTCATAGAAAGCAAGGAGATAGTCTGGGTGACGACTTTAAACTAAGCGCTAAATGGGAGACAACCCATCGGATGAGTATTTCTTGTCTTGTATTTATTTTTTGTCTTGTTTTTAGTTTTTTTTCTTGTCTTGTTTTTATTATTTCTGATTTCTTGTCACATATCATGTTAGAATTTCCCACATTGACTTACTTTGGACGATTCAATTTACATTGAGGACAATGTAAAGTTTAAGTGTGGGGGAGTGGTTAAGCATTTGCATTGTAAATTTTTCACGAAATTTTCAATTTTTTGTAAAATAGTGAACAAGAAAACTCCAACTTGTAGTTAGTTTAGAGTCACATAGTATACATGTTGCTAAGATTACATCGAGATTCTCATAAGAGTGACTGAACTTAGAGATGACAGAGAACATGATCGGGTATCTTAATTGTATAACAGTTAAAGTTGGATTAACCATGCCGGTGGCAAATAAGGTGCGGATCGAATTCGGTATTAGAGAAGTGGTCCCCTATAGTTGAGACTACCCATGTTACATCATGAGAGGCACCGGCCTTCAATTCTTTGTACTGTCTAAATATGTGCTTTTAGAGTGTGTGTCACCGTACATAAACTCCGGGTAGAATGGTGAGCTACCCAACCTCCCACCATAAAAGCACTACTTTGATCTCTTGAGTGCTATTTTTATCAACCATGATGGTGACATCGAATTGCTAACTTACATACCACTTGTAATCTTGTTCGCAGTTAGCACCATCCACCTTATCTCTCTCTACACCAACAAGTCCATAGAAACACCATCATCATCAACAAGAGGAGCATCACAAATTTGAAGGAAACTTGAAGACGTTCAAGGTTTACAAGCAACGGTACAGAAATGAGAAGATTTCAGATTCAAGTAAAGCAACAAGACAAGGAGCAGAATTTTTACAAGTTGAAGACTATTGTACAAGAGTGAATAATATCAAGGATGAGAGTTCGAGAAGTTTATGATATCAAGACATACAAGTTGTGAAGAATCAAGCGGTAAAGTACTTACACCATGGCCTTTGTACTTACATTTTTATTTTATTTGTATTTTACTTTCTCTTGTCTCAAAAAAAAAATAAAAAAAAAATAAAAATAAAAAAGAAAGAAAAAAAAAGACAAGAGGAAAAAATTGAGGTTCATTACTAGTTTTATTGTTTTGTTTCGTTTTGTTTTCATTTTTCTAATCTAATATTGAAAAAGGAAAAAAAAAAAAAAAAAAATAGAAAGAAAAAAAAAACAAAAATAGACAAGAAAAATCCATTGTATCATATTTTGGTTTGTTTTTAGTTTTGTATTCTTTCAATAAAGCCAATGGACGAAGGAATATCTACAATGAAGTTTCAAGCAATAAGTAATTAGAGGAAAGAAACACATTGTCAAGATTCTACGAAGTTCAAGAGTTATCATCAAGAGTTGAAGACGGAAGACGAATATGAAGACACCGATTGAAGACCGAAGACGTTTCTATGGATGTTGTGAGAGTGGTGCTAGCTACACGCCGAACAGGATAACGAGGTAAGTAACGGAAGACGAAGATGAAGACACCGATTGAAGACCGAAGACGTTTCTATGCATCTTTGTGGAGAGTGGTGCTAGCTGCACACCGATTCCCACCTTCGTTAAGTGGTTGATTTCCTTTCTTAGAGATCGTCGGTAGAAATGGGTTTTCAAAATATTAAAATATGTGGGTTTTCAAAAAAATCGGAGGGTTTTTCCTTCCTAGCTATCATTCAACGTGTCGCAGATTCTCTCTTCATTCCTACCTGGACACATGTGTGACCCATAAAAAAGTATTTATTATTGAGAGCAATATCATAAAACCCTTTTCTTGTGAGGCAGAGTCGAGACTTTCGATCACTCCGAACCCGAATTTCTTTCGATAAGGGATGGTTATTTCTCTCTCAACTTTTAAGAATGAGATTGTGTTCATATATGTGTCTAACTTCTTATGACTAGTGTGCAGAATCTCTATGTCTTCTTAGCGCGTTGGATGTTATTATTACGGAGAACTAGTAAGTTGGAAAAGTAGATTTTGTGGGTATATCTCTAGTAAACCTTCACAAGACTAAAACTCGTCCACTAGGGACACCTAGTGGTTTAAAGGCTTGTTATTTATGCTAAAAGTGACCGTAGCCTCGACGACACGGAGTTGTATGTATGTTTAAGAAGTTATTATGTTTGATTTGCTCGAGGACTAGCAAAGTCTAAGTGTGGGGAATTTGATAGGTGTCTAAAACACCTAATTTTATATTTAGTATTTATGCTTTCTTTGCTATTATCCTTGTGAATTGCATCTCTTATGTTTGCTTTTGAGTTTATTAGGTGCAATGGAGTCATTATGAGCAAAAGAAGGAGAAACCATCGCACAAGCGGGTGATACTTGGAGTAGGCTAAGAATATATGCAGCAAGGAAGTTAATAGGTAGTCAGTTCCGCGAAACTGACAAGCCAAGTATCACTGTGGTGGCCTATATCGTAAGTGGGGTGCCTGTAGCAATTTCCATCATTACCAAGCCCAACAAGAGAGGTGTTTTTCTCCTCTCAATCATTTCATTCTCAACATCAGAGGAGCTGTGAGAGTTGCAGAGCAGAGAAATTCGGAGATAGAATTAGAGATCGAGAAGATGAGTAAAAGAAGAGACGAACGAGATTTTGCTGTGATTAGAAGAAGATAAAGAAGATGTTGCTGTTGTTACTATCAATTGAAGCATCAGGAGAAGAAATTAGGGCTTTCCTTGATTTGGGGGTTGTTGTCAATTCATGGGAGTACACTGAAGAAAATGAAGATACAAGGGTTTTGGTTGAAGAACAGAGATGGTGGATTGCTGTTAGGGTTCAGGTTGAATCGATGAATACAGGAGAAGAAGACAATGGATGAATAAATGGGTTTCTTTGTGGTGATTTAATGGGTCGTATCTTGACTTGAAATCATATGAAGAAATTAAAGAGATGGTGGTTGTATCTGATATTTGAAGTTAGGGTTTGCCATTTCTATGAAGTCAGGTGAATAAATTGGACTCAGGGAGATGTTGTTGAGTGTGTTCTTATGAGGATGGTGGTAATTTTGAGTTCAATGGAACTAATGGGTTTGTATGATTCATGAAATTTCTGGTTAAGATATTTACTGTGTTGGTTGTCTTGAGTTTTGTGAACCAGAGAAGAAAGGGTCTTGAACTCAATGAAGATGGTGATGGTTGGTTAACCATGGATGTTGGGGTCTGTTGAGACTCAGATGAATTAGTGGAAAGGATAATGATGTGATGGAATTGATGATGCCTGGATTACAAGAATGGGTTTGTTGATGCTATGAAGGAGATGTTGTTGTCAAGGTTTAGTGGTCAAGTGCTTGGTATCTGAATCGCAGGATTGATGGTGATAATGGTTGCAGTTGCAAGTAGATGAGCAGCTGGAATTGAAGCTACAAATGGGTTGAGCTGAACCGACAAGGGTGTCATGTTTGATTGTGTGAAATTGGAATGATGTTGTTGCAGGTGGAGGTTGGCTCAGTAGTGGTTGTGAGCAGTGCAGGTCTGAGATGAAGTTGTTATAAATGTATGCTAGGACAAGTGAAGGTACAGCTGCAGTTCAGGTGTTGTTTGTGGCACTGGTTATTTTCAGGGAAGATAAATTTGTTATGCTAGATGGCCTGAACTGAGATGGAACTAGATACAGGTCTTGATGGCAATACAGTGGAGGTATTGGAATTGCAATATGTGCGGTGTGTATCGATGGCCGAGTTTGCTGGTGCTACAGTGTGGTGGCCTGAGTACAAAGTTGAGATGGAGATGATGAAGGTATTGGAATTGCAATAGGTGCGGTGTGTATCTACAGGGTGGTGCAGCTGCTACTGAAGCTGAGATTGATGAAGCTGAGTGCTTTATCTTGCAGCTGGGCTGTTACTGCTAGAGTGTTGCAGGTCAAGAGATGGAGGCGAATGTGGTGGATGAAATGAGTTCGAGTGGATGTTGTTGATTTCAGAAAGAGTTATTGGTTGTGTTGTGTGCAATGGAGCTGCAAGTCTGAGATTACATGGTGTTGCTGGTAATGAATGTAGGAAAGTGTTGAGATTATAGAGTTGTAGAAAGTGGCAGTGAAGTTGGTGGTACAAGGAGATGTAGGTGTAGTTCAGATTGTGATGATGTTGTTGGCATTGTGAACTGGCAAGCAGGGAATTTAAGTATGGCTGTGATAGAGAGGCATGCTAGGTTGCAGGTTTGGAGCTTAGCAAGGATTGCAGTCAAAAGCTAAATATGTTGTGTGTTGTCTGACTGAGGTTGGTGCTATGGTTTGAAGCAGGCAGTGGTATTGCAGTTGCAGTTTGGTTTGATGTTTGATTGAATGGTTTTAGCAAGAGAGACCGAGTCAGCTGAAGTGTAGGCTGGTAAAGATGCAACCTACAGGGCCATCATGGCTGGAAGCACAAGGATTGTGCATCACAAGATTTGGCCGGTGCAAATGGCTTAGACCAAAGTGAATCGGGTAGAGCGGACCTGACTGTCCGAATTGGAATTGACTCATGATCTGACTCGGATTGACTCAGAGACTTTGACTGAGTTGACCCGACCGAGTTGACTCATTGACCGGTGACCGGTGGACTTTGCCGGTCACCTGAGATATATTTTTCGGCCACAATACCAGTTTTCCGGCGACTATTTTTGGGGCATATTTTCACATGGGTTTTCCTCACACATGGGCTTGGTGGACTTCTATCTATTGGACCTTTGGGGCTTGACCTAGTTTTAGAAGAGAGGAAAAGATATAAAAAGAAGACTTCTACAACTTTAGGAGATCACGTATTTTTTTTCTACTTTGAGCTTTGGAGGAGAGCGGCGACTAGGGTTTGCTTTTCATTTGTTTTTCATCTTCTTCATTATTTTATTATTGATTATGATTATGATGAACTCCAAAGCTATGAGTAGCTAAACACATATTATTGGGTATGAGATAAATTTGATTTCTCAACATGTTGTTTGAATCTATGAATTAGTTTTGTCTCAATAATTTATTGTTTGTGATTCACAATTAATAGTGTTATAAAGTTTGAATGCTTGTTTAGTCGAGTCCGGAATCGATTGAATTTGCTTTCATCCTTATTGCTATATTAGGGTTTTCAATACGAAAACGTTGTTTATCCATGATTCCAAGTAGCATAATTGTGGGTAGTGCTTGTAGTGATATATCCTACTAATCACAAGTGAATCATAACTTTTGTTAAAACGGATTAGTGCTTTTACACGTTCGTTTGCATTGATTAGTCTTATTCAGGAGAACTTATTGCTTTTAGGGAGTTAAACTTGATTGTGCTTTTACACGTTAGGTTGCTTTCTATGAAGAATTCACATATACATCTTTTAATGTGGTTGTGATGAAATCAGGGAATTATCGGGATATTCTTGCAATCAAGGTATCCTAGGACTTTTAGTAAATGAGAGATTAAAATACCAATTCTAATCGTTGATGAAAATACATGTTTGTGAATGATACTATCCCGTGAGCAATATCTTCTCCTTTTGATTATTCAAATTATTTTATTGCTTTCAATTACTTTTATTGCTTAGATAAAATCAAAATCCCCCCCTTGGTTACTTTAGAAACTGAAATTTTATAACAACAAAAGCCTCTCTGTGGGAACGAACTGTTTCTTATCACATAGTATATTTATATCTAGTTGAGTGAGAAAGTGAAATTATATTTGCTCGGCTGAAAACCGGTCAATTATAATGGTGGTGGTGGTGATGGGTGTGGTGGGCCACACACGCTAAGTATCATGGAAGATTTTCCAATATGAACTACAAGCCTTGGTAGCAGTTATTTGAAGTTGCACTGAACACAATATGCTTTATTAGAACATTTTAGCAGTTGTAGCAGAGGTACTCATCTCTTATTCATGGTTATTAGGTGTATGTCTAGTAACTTCATAGATGATTTTTAATGAATTTATTTGTGTCATCAGTATGTTGATAGTTCCCATTTAGTATGTATTTACATACACTATCTGTTTGTGCCTGGTACCGGTATGAAACAATAAAATTGATGTCATTACGTACATTGATGACATTTTTATCTTAAGTCGATATGCGAAATAATAAAATTATAGACATAAATTTAGGACCAATATTGCACCGATATTTGAAACCAAAATCTCCCCGATACAATGTTGTATCAGTGTACCGGTCCCGGCCGAGACAAAACGATATCCGATATTAACTACATTGGACTAGAACACTTCCAAGCCGGATGCCTGAGCGGAGTCGAATCAAACATTTGAAAAGGAAAAACAAATGAGTCAGATACCGAGTTAACAATGTTTACGAGTCGGATCCGAGTCAACAAGGTGTGAGCCAGGAGTCGGGATTTACTCTCATAAATAGCCTAGGATGATGTCAAATACCGGTTTCTCCGGTAATAAGTTCTGTAAAAAAAATTGTGAAAAGGGCGAAGAAGAAACTCAATCTCATAATTCTTGATTTCTAGAAAACCCAAATCAAAGAAGAATCCTTGAGAAGACAGTAAATCACTTGGGGTCATTACGTACATTGAAACAGTATTAGTTTGTGCCTGGTACCGGTACGAAACAGTAAAATTGATGTCATTACGTACATTGATGAAATTTTTATCTTAAGTCGATGTGCGAAATATAAAATTATAGATATAAATTTACCTGGTTAAATTGGGGCCTATAGATAGATGACAAAAAGGTCATTAGAAATCACCTACTGAGACCACCCCTTATCAAAATAATTACCTAACTTCCTATTTTACCCCTGATTAATTAGTACTAATTAATCGTATTAGGGTTAATTTTGTTTTGGATGTGAGATTAATTAGTACTTAATTTTTTTTTTCTTTAACAGTACCCAGAATCGGTTTACGTTCATGCACTCATAAACCGATTAAGGTTTGTTCGAATTATCAGAGGACTTCCAAAATCGGTTGACTTTGGCATATGTAAAAATCCAATTAGGATAATCGGGGTTTTATGTGACATATATAAAACAATTATTTACTATCATAAGAAATATTTTTTCATTCATTTTCATTATTGTAGGATGCATTTAGCACATGCATCAAGCCTTTAACCCCTAGGCGACCCAAGTGGATGAGTTATAGTTTCGTGAGGGTTTACATAGAGGTCTACCCACAAAACCTATACAAAAACTTCTAAAGCCATCAATCTTCCTCCGATGAAGATGATACAACATCCAAGTAGTCCGGGTTATCCTCCGGGATTCTTTCTACCAAGAAGTGATAGCTTGTATCGAATGCGAATGCTTCCCCCTTTTCCTCCAAGTAGCGGGCTTTCACGACTTCGTGCTACAAAAACAAATTGTTAGTGGTGTTTCATTGGAAGATAAACAACATGGGTTACGTAAAATAAACCAAAAAATTACTTACAAATTGTGCAATGGACAAGGTGAAGGGGCGAGTGTTAAAAATTTGAGGTTGGAGAGATAAAAAAGCAAGTATCGCATTTTCGATTACTAGGTTCCTAGCGTGCACTTGTTGAACACTTCTTGAGTTAGGATTCCCAAACTCTTGGCTAAATTTGTTGTGTACCCTAGCCCAAAAGGTTGTGGAATCCACCTTTCGGAGGATTGACGTCTAAGTCGTTTTTCCGCATACCAAGCTTTAGTTATTGCCAAATCTTCCGCGGAGTCGAATGATGCCATTTCTCGGTATGTATATGTACGAAATGAGTAGTTGTGGAGTATATGGAGTGAGGGGAATAAAATGATCAATTTTGGGGAAAATGGGGTCCAAGGGTGAGGTCTCTATTTATAGAGAAAGTCTCAAACGACTATTTTTTGAAAAACGTGAAATAATTTGAAATAATCGGTCTTTTAGAAGGATTGTAAAACACGATTGTATTTACATGGCACAAGGAATCGGTATTTCTTGCGACCAATGTAAACCGAATGAAGACAGTTTAAATTTTAAATTTTCACCGACACAAATCGGTTTATATATTTCCATATATGATCCGATTCTAGCTTGGATTAAAAACATCCAGGAAGAATGGCTTGCACAATCGGTTTATGTGTCCATATCGAGTAAACCGATTGTTGGCATGCCATGATAGAAAAATTTTAAACATTAAGTGCATTAAGTTCAACACAAGATCATCCAAAATAAAAACATCAACCACACAAATATCATCCAAAATACAAACATCAACCATCCCAAAAGACTTAAAACAACCACAAGTCTTATAAACTTTAAGTTTTAGTATTCAAAAGTTAAACTAGAAAATTTAAGGAGCACTGGGAGCATTTGCAAGAAGAACATCGAGAGCATTTGCGGCAGCACTAAAGCATCGGGGAGAAGCTACAACACCACCAAAGACAAAGATCGGGAGCTTCTAAAGAAGACCACCGGCAGCAGCTAAAGCATCAAGAGCAAAGAACTTTTGCATCATCCATGGCCATAAATTCAACCATTTCTTCATACATACCTTCCAATTCTTGGTGGGCATTCCTACCAGCTGAAATAATGTTTCTCCTCATACTGGAACTCTTTGTGGTTTCCTCATAATATCCTCCAAGGTTAACTCTCGATTGTAAAATGGTAGGTGTCCGAAGTCCATTCTACACAAAAGATAAACAAAAATCAAGTAAGAAATCGGTATATATACAAACATAAGCAATCCGATTCTGGGGAGACAACAAAAATCTGGTTATGCGGTACATGTATAAAACCCGATTGCGGATAGGAAGATGAAATGACTATATTAATCGGATTATACATATTACATATATAAACCGATTCCGGTGATGAATTTTCATATTTCATTTCTACGTCAGAATCGGGCTATGTTAATCATCATGTAAAACCGACATCGTGCATGCTCTTCATGGTTTAGAACAAAACCCGAAATTGGTTTATTCGATAGGTCAATAAAAACCGATTCTGGGTGTAATCAGAGTTTTGGTTTGTCAAAAACGAAGATTTAAACATGTAAATCAATAACATAAGAAGAATCATAGAATGGGTTGATGGAGATTTACTTTCTTCTTGGTTGGATCAAAGATCGTCTGAGAAGAAGATGAATATTTTTTTTTTTTTTATTAAGGTTTTGAGAATTTGGAAAGTTTATGATGGAAATAGAAAAAAAATTTAGGTTTAGGTTTTTTAGTTTTTGGTCTTACTGAAAATGGAAAGATTAGAATTTATATGAGAGTTTTAGGAATTAATGTGGGGGTAAATTAGTATTTGTTAGAAGTTTTGGGGCCTATAGTAATTTGGTGGTGTAGGAATGAAATTTTGATAGGTCCCAATTTAGCTAGGTAAATTTAGAACTGATATTGCACCGATATTTTGAACCAAATCTCCTCGATACAATGTTGTATCAGTGTACCGGTCCCGTCCGAGATAAAATATCCGATATTAACTACATTGGAATAGAACACTTCCGAGCCGGATGCCTGAGCGGAGTCGAATCAAACATTTGAAAAGGAAAAACAAATGAGTCAGACACCGAGTTAGCAATGTTTACGAGTCAGATCCGAGTCAACAAGGTGTGAGCCAGGAGTCAGGATTTACTCTCATAAATAGCCTAGGATGATGTCATGTCAAATACCGGTTTCTCTGGTAACAAGTTAGTTCTGTACAAAAAATTGTTAAAAGGGCGAAGAAGAAACTCAATCTCAATAATTGCTGATTTCCTAGAAAACCCAAATCAAAGAAGAATCCTTCAGAAGACAGTAAATCACTTGGGTTCATCTGCAAGGTCACTTAGCCGGAAAAAACAGAACCCTAGTTGTTATATAACAAGACTCAAAAGAAGAATCAATTGGGAGATTTGTTGGAAAAGGGAACGATGGATAAACTAAACTCAGATATGGTATTAGAAATACTAAATCGATTACCCATCGAATCCGTTTTGCAATGCAGAAGAGTATGTGCAATCTGGCGAAATCTATTGGGTAAACCCAAGACAGGTATGCTTCTCATAAATAACACTAGAAATTACTTTAATGGTTACGAACTTGACTATATAGAACAATTTCCAGAGATGCTTGTTACAAAGATAGGCAATGTATTTACTGATGGTTATACCTTTAACTTGATCGGTTCTTGCAATGGTTTGGTATGTTACAGTACGTACGAGCTCAAATTCGGTGTTGTGGTTATATACATTTTCAATCCCATCACTGGTGAACGAATTCGTGTTCCCAACGCGGGGAAATATTATGGATGTGCTGGATTTGGTTATTGTCATTCCACCCGTACGTACAAGGTTGTCGGGATTTTGTACAACGGAAATGGCAAGCATGGTGTCCAAGTTTACACTCTTGGTGATGGCAATGGGTGGGAAGACAAACCACAAATTACATATACGGTCACGGAAAAGGGCGTTTTTGCTAATGGGGCTCTGCATTGGTTAATAAATACTACAATATTATCTAACGGCGACATTGTAGCCTTTGATTTAGAAGATGAAACATTTCGGTGTTTGCCATCACCACTGTGTCATCTTACTTCCAATTCCTCTATCAATGTTACACGTGAAGGGGATCTGTGTTTGTGTCTACCTTACGAACAGAAAGGTGAACCTATGATGGATGTATGGGTATTCAAGAAGAAAAACTGCCGACGTAGTACTCGTTTGAGAAAGCTTACCTACATCAACTCTTTTACTTGGATCAAGGTGTTCAGCAGAAAATTGGGTTCAGGCTCAAAGTGCCAACTATTATCCCTAACACAGAGTGAAATTCTACTATGGCAAAAAGGAGTCCTCTATTGTTATGACATTAAAGCTACAACTGCAACGAAACTTTGGTGTGCTGAAGGTGCAAAAGGGTATGTTCATGTAACTCCTCATATGAATACCCTTGTTTCGTTGAAAGATCTTGGAGAAGTTCTTGTTGATGTTAAGAATTCCATCCGAAAAAGCTAGCCTTAAATTGCTTAGTTGAAGAATGAGTGTTCACTGCTGAAGTTATTGCTCTACGGAGCGGGCATTGGTCAATGGCCATCTTTGTCTTCTGGTATTATCTGTCTCTGCTGATTGCTAAACAAAGAAAGGAGTGCTAGAGAGGGCAAGTGATCATTATGTTCATAGGCCTGATTTTCTTGCCAATATTATTGTCTTTGGGTTTTAGTTTCTGTTTCAGTTATGGTCTGTAATTTTTGGTTGTTCTCTTGGTAATAAAGTTTTATTTTAGAGTAAAGATCACCAACTTTGCTATTCAAGCATCACGCACAAAAAGATGTTACAATGAAACAACGCTTGAAACAAAAGAAGAACCATGGAAACTAACTGATCATTTTGGTTCCTTTCGACATAAAAGTAAAAAAAGACACCGATCAGAAAATGGAGAGGAGAACAGCTTCACCGAGCACATGCCCTTCAACTGCTTCAACCAGCTTCTCTTTCGTTACCTTGTGACCAAGATGCATCAAATCATCCAAAGCATAAAGCTTGAATTCGAACCTGTGACCAGGTTCTGGCAGCATAGGCACACGCCAACCAGGAACCTTATGATCATTATTACCTTCCTGAATCTCACCATAATCATCACCACCACCTAAATCTTCAACTTTAGTACCTGAGAATCCTTCAGGCAAACCTTTCAAAGAAGGTGGTATGTTAATAACAACCCAAGCAGTCCAAGGTATTACATCCGCATCAAGATCTTGAACAACTATGGCTAAGCTTTTAGTACCATCTGGTACATTATTATTAGTATTTATTTTTTTGAAGCCTTTTTTTATTTCACAAAATTGGTTAAAAAGACCAAAATTAAAATTTCCTGGGTAAAAGGACGTCGATTTGAATCTTGTTTAAATAGACAAAAATTTAAAAATAGGCGAGGATGTAAGGTTTAAATCATGTCCATTTTCAAATACTTTTTCTTATTTTTATTTTACACAGGATGCATCCAGTTTCATCCTTGATATTTTTTAAGTTTAAGCCATGATGAATCCAGTTTCATCCTTTTTTTTTTTTTTGGTCCATTTCACCCATAAAATTTTTTACTCGTCCATTTGAACCGTGTTTTAAATTTTTTGGACAAATGACCCATTTTCCGTTTTTATTTCTAATGAACATTGGGAGTTGTATTTTTTTTTTATTTTTTTTTGTAATTTGTAATACAAAAATTCTTAACGAACTAGGAAAAAAACAGTCATAAAAAGCTGCCAGACACAAAACCAAACCGAAAGCGGAACCTCCTGATGTCCTCCGTGTGGCCACCCGAACCCACCAAAAAGAACTGCGAGATAAAAAGCGAATTTGATTTTTGCGTGGTTCAGAAGCTCGATCTGTCCAGAAGCATTATATATAATATAAATGATGGAAAAGTTCTAAAAATACTGTAAGATGATCTAGGATTGCAAGATAAAACCAGGGTTCATCATTTTTGTGTGAGAGTAGTGCCATCCGTTTGAGAAAGTTTTACTGGTTTCCAGTTAGGTGTAGCAACATTGATAAAATTATGTTCTCTGATCCTACAGCTAAAATTCTTGAATCCAACACCATTTTCCTTAGAATAGTTGAGTCATATTTCTTAAGAATAAGAGTTTTTAAGAATAGTTTTTAAGAATAGTTTTTAAGAATAAGAGTTTTAGAGGGGCATTTTTTGAATTATCTTTCCAACAAGGGGCAAACTCAAAATGCAAAGATTATGTGCTATTATTTCCTGTAAATGCAAAGATTACGTATAAACTCCAAATTCCAATCTCTACTTTTTTCTCTAAACCCTAGCTTCGCCGTTGTTACCTCTTCCTCTTGCTCCTCCTCCTTTTTCAATTACTCCAAATTCCAATCTTTACCGTATATCAGTAATATTTTAATTTTGGTTTCTGCAAATGATCTAGGACTAGGAGTTGATATTTTGATCTGAGATCACTTTGATTTAAGTGCAATTTTTATTTTTTTTTTGATTGACGGTATTAATTATGAAGGTTAAAATATTACAGTGGCATGGTGTAGCTTCCTGGACATGGGATGCACAAGATGAGACATGTGGTATATGTAGGATGCCCTTCGACGGCTGTTGCACTGATTGTGAACGCCCTGGAGATAACTGCCCTCTAAATTGGGGTGCATGCGACCACGCATTTCATCTCCATTGTATCTTAAAATGGGTCAACTCACAAACTTCTCAAGCAAATTGCCCTATCTGCCGCAGGGAGTGGCAATTCAAATAGCAAGGTAACGTAGTACATGCCTCCTCTTGCATTTCACCAGTTTTCCAGTCAGAAATTCGATTATATCCAGACTATGAAACATTATTTTGTTGCCGAGGTTATGAAAATGTGATAAAAGTGAAGTGACAAGAGGAATTGACCCGATGAATCAAACATTTTCCATTACACATTGCAAATCATGCATTTATTACAAACAAATACGGTGAGAGACAAAAGAAACATCTACATAGAAAAAGTACAACATATTATATTTTTGTTCTTATTTTTCGGTGAAAATGGATGGACGGATTGCTAAGATTAACATTTGCTTCTTCTTAAAATGGTGGAAATGGATGGACGGATTGCTTTTTCACTTCTTGTCATTCATTCCAATTGTGTTCTTCACAGTCTCCACAGCACCTTGTGCTGTTTTAGTCACAGTGTCAGCTGCACCTAGTGCTGTGTTCTTCACTGTTGTCCCAGTCTGCATAATATTTACACCATAATTATGCCCCATTCTCAACAAATCAAAAATCAATCAGTAGAATTCAGTATACTTTGATTAACTTGTATATGTTGAATGTAAAAAAGACATCAATTTACCTTTTCAAGGAATCCAGGGGTCTTTTCTTCTTCCAGCTTGGCAGCTTTGGATACAGAATCAGCTGCATTGGCAACATGCTCCTTGGATGTTTGAGTTGTATCGGCACGGACACCAGAGGTCTCTTCCTTTTTCTGCTGGGCAGTATTGGTTGTAGCGTTAGCTGCATCTGCTACATGGTCTCTAGTTGCTTTAGCTGCATCGGCAACATGTTCCCCGGCTGTGTTAACTGTGTTCTTAGCTGATTCAACTGTCTGATTAGTAGACATCTTCGCACTCTTCAAATGAAAGAACTTCAAATTGGTGGGTGTATAATGAGATGAAGAGACTGTTTTCTTATCTTGTTATATTTGCTTCTCTTCTTGTATGGGTATTTATAGATTTTAAACCATACACCTGCACAGCTATATCGTTTATATTAATCTTTTTATTCATTTTATGTGGCAACACACGTCCTTTGCTTTGTGGTTTTTCTTGTAACACCTCATGTTAAAAACAAAAATGGAAGTGTGGTTGGCATATGATGCAGAGGATTTTTTTTATGCCGACCTAAAAAGCAAGATATTCTGCCATTTTTAAGGAAGAGATGGACTGGAATTGTTTTGTTTAAGGTCGTGACTCATTTACGTGCCCTACCTTCAGATTTTGGGACCAAAGGCTTTTCTTTTATAAGAATTATTTTTGTTTTTGTTTATGTTTATTAGTACCATCTGCCACTCTAATGGTGGTGGTGACATTTTCTTTGGGGCCGCTTGGAAAGCAGGATATTCTAGGTCCACGTTTTAGGAAGCGATAGGCTATATGGTCATGACTCATGGGGCACGTACTCTGCCAGAATTTTCTGATGTCAGATTTTTGGGACCACATGCATTTGAATCTCGTTCACGGCCTAACTGTTGTCTGCCGGGCCCGGTAGGTAGATTCTATTTTTTTTTTATTTCTAATGAACATTGGGAGCCGCACTTTTTTTTCTTTTTTTTTGCAATATAAAAAATAGAAAAATTCTAAACAGGTGTAAGAAGATAAAAACAGGGCCCATGATTTTCATGTGAGAGTAATGTCATCTACTTAAGAAAGTTTTACTGGTTTCCCAAATAGGAGTAGTAGCATTGATAAAATTATGTTCTTTGAGCCACCTAAAGCTAAAATTCTTGAAATCCTCATATCAAGCAACATAATCATAGAAGGCTATTATTGGGGCGTCACACTCCAATAGAGGGGCTTCACTTGGATTCTTAGTGTCCAAAAAAGTGGTTATGAGATATCCTAACACCAAAAAAAAATGTCTAGATTATCCTTGAATTAAAATAAAAACTTAAAAACCTAATCTTCTCAATCAACTACCAGACCGAAATCTTCATCCTCAACAATCGATTCAAGCAACTGAAGAATCAAAATTTCAAACTCCTCAATAACAACCCATGGTGTATGTTAGGTATAATCGAGCAAACCCATCTTTGTTTACTCGTTTTTGTGCTTAAAATAGGTTAGATTGAATGAAATCGAAGTAAAATTAGGTTTCCAGTACGTTTCTGTTAGTGTTACGTCTAGCTTCCAGATCGCTTTTCTAGCTGTAACTTTAGTTTATGAAGAACTTACGGCCAGGTTTGGATTGATCCCAACCGTAAATTTTGATTTGCATGTTGTTTTACGTCCAGATTTGGATTAATTCTAGCCGTAGAAGTTGATTTTTCCACTTACTGCTCATGTTACGGTTGGGTTGAAGCTTCGTTCCCAACCGTAATCTGTACTTACGGCCAGGTTTGGATTAATTCCAACCGTAGAAATTGATTTTACGTCTAGGTTTGGATTGATTCCAACCATAGAAATTGGTTTTACGTCTAGGTTTGGATTGATTCCAACCGTAGAAATCGATTTTACGGCCAGGTTTGGATTAATTCCAACAATGTAGTTTTACGTCCAGGTTCCTTTTAATTCCAACCGTAAAAATTGAATTTACGTCCAGGTTTGGATTGATTCCAACCGTAGAGACAGGTTTTACGTCCAGGTTTGGGTTGGAATCCAACCGTAAAAATCAATTATTATCTAATTAAAATTAAAGAAAGGGTTGTTCGGTCATTACAAAATTATTTGAGATAAGGGGTTTTTGATATTACTTCTAGGTGACCCGTTTTTGTCATGTTAGGTGACGCCCCTCTAATGGAATGTGACGCCCCAATAATAGCCTTCAACATAGTTGGCTCACTGCAAATTGAATTTTAAAAATTCAAATCTTTTATTTCTATAAAACTATATACTTTTATGTTGATGGTTTCTGGTTCGCGGATTTTTTTTAATGTACGATGATATTTTCGGGCCATCAAAACCTTCAATTTAACTGTTAAGATGTTGAGCATATTACTCTTATTTTAATGGAGAAATTCTTTTAGTCAAGAAGAAAATATTTCAAATGGTGAGATTATGCCTTATGATCTCTTCTCGGATTTAATCAGGTATTTATTTCGATTTTTCTTCTCTTTTGATCGTTGGATTATTGGAACATGTACTTCTCCAAAATATTTTATTCTTATTATTTTATTTCTTGAATCTTGATGTATTTTTCTTTTTCAATCATATTTCTAGATGTACTTTATCTCCATGTAACAATTATTTGATTTATTAAAAAAGAGGAAGGATCCCCTCGTACTTTTATCATCACACTATCCCATACGTTGGGCGTCATTTTTGCGAATAAAAATCAAACCGTAACGTATTTAAAGCTAATATTTTGGGGATATGTTCCTCTTACAAAGGTCTACATGCTTACCAAAAATGAGCACATTCCGAAATATAAAACCTCACCTTCTACCGGTCTTAATTTCGACGGCCAGAAATCCATTAATTTTCAACGGTTCATTTTCAAAGTAGTAGATGGTGGTGTTATATGTTTCGGAATACGCTCATTTTTGGTAGGTATGTAGAACTTGGTAAGAGGAACATATTCCCAAAATATTAGCTTCAAATCCGTTACGGTTTGGTATTTTCCGCAAAAATGACGTTCAACATGTGAGATAGTGTGATAATAAAAGTGTGAGGGGATCCCTCCTCATTAAAAAAAGGTCCAATAATTTTTGAGAATAAGAGTTTTGGAGGGGCATTTTTGAATTATATTTCCAATAAGGGGCAAATTCAAATGCAGAGACTATGTACTATTATTTCTTTCAATGCAAAAATTATGTACCATTACTCCACTAAATCTGGATAAATTTGTACCGTATATCAGTATTCAGTAATATAAACTCCAAATTCCAATCTCTACTTTCTTTGGAAATTGTGTTTTTATGGCTTATTCTATTAAAAATTGGTTTTTCATCTTAAAAGTAGTAGATGGTGGTGTTATATATTTCATCTCCATTGCATCTTAAAATGGGTGAACTCACAAACTCCTCAAGCAAATTGCCCTCTCTGCCCCAGGGAGTGGCAGTTCAAATAACAAGGTAATGTACATGCCTCCTCTTGCATTTCATATAAGGGATGGGCCAGAGAAAATTGATGCTTTGGTGGTCTAAACCGTTGCTGAAGTTATGAAAATGTGAAATACTGAAGTGACAAGAGTAATTGACATGAGGAATCTAACTTTTTTCATTATGCATTGCTAATCGTTTACTACAAACAACTACGAAGAGAGACGAAAGAAAGATCTACAGAGAAAAAGTACAACATGTTGTATTTTTGTTCTTATTAGTAGGCACAAACTGATGGAATGTTAAGATAAAATTTTAATTCTTCACTTCTTGTCATTCATTCCGATTGTGTTCTTCACAGTCTCCGCTGCACCTTGTGCTGTTTTTGTCACAGTCTCCGCTGCACCTAGTGCCGTGTTCTTGACTGTGGTTCCAGTCTGCATATATATTTACACCATAGTTATTATACCCCATGCTCAACAAAACAAAATCAATCAATAAGAACACAATACACTTAATCTAATTAACTTGTATACGTTGAATGCTAATATGACCGTAATTTACCTTTTCAAGGAATCCAGGGGTCTCTTCTTTCTCCGGCATGGCAGCTTTGGATACAGAATCAGCTGCATTGCCAACATGCTCCCTAGCTGTTTGAGCTGTATCGGCAATAAGGACACGAGAGGCCTCTTCCTTTTTCTGTTGGGCAGTATTGGTTGTAGCATTAGATGCATCTGCTACATAGTCTCTAGTTGCTTTAGCTGCATCGGCAACATGTTCCCTAGCTGTGTTAGCTGTGTTCTTAGCGGATTCAACGGCCGGACTCTGATTGGAAGACATCTTCGCACAATTGAAATGAAAGGAAATAAATTTATTTGTTATCTGTACTTGTTATCTTGGCTAGATGAAGAGATTGTTTTCTGTACTTGTTATCTTTCCCTCTCTTCTTGTATGGGTGTATTTATAGATTTTGAATCATACACCTGCACGGCTACTTCTTTTATTTTAATTTTTTAATTTTAATTATTTTTTTGGACATGTCATTTGCTTTGTGGTTTTTTTAGTAACAAGTCATTGTTAAAAGCAAAAATGGAAGATGGTCGGCATTGATATGATGCAGAGGGTTCTTTATAATCTACCATTTCATGGTCATGACTCACCTGAGGCTTTTCTAGGAGTGACCGCAGGCATTTGAAGATATTACAGGCCAAGTGTCGTCGGCAGCGATTGTTCCTAGGAGGAAAATTGGCTAGAATCGAGATCAAGAATATTATTATTTTTTTGGTTTAAGGTCATGACTCGGATGGGGCACGTGCCCTACCTAGTACCTTCAGGTCTTGAGACCAAAGGCATTGGAAGATATTGTTGTCGGCTGGGCCAGGCCCATGGAAACAGCTGTTTCTAATTAACAGTTTCTTTTGTGAAAGAAGAATTTTGTATTGACAAATAAATTTAGTATTTCTAGCCAGAGGGAAGATCCATGGTGCTCTTAATATTGTATGGACACATCCAAAATTGAACGAATTTTTCCTAAGAGTCCAAATGACAATAAATATGAACCCGATATTGTGATGATATGTTCCTTTTGTTAAATTCTAGATTCCAAACCTAACTAAATTGTGCTCATTTTTTATATGAATCTAGAGTTTAATAAGAAAAATATATTATCGAAATATTGGGTTCAAATCTATTGTCATTTGGACTCTATAGAAAAATTGGATCAATCTAGTATGAATAGGTTCTTCTCAACATTGATGTGACAAGAGCTCTAAAATATGGAGTTGATGCTTATGAAGATCCAGTCACTTCCTACTGGCTTAAAATAGCTTATGCTCTACCTGGAATTCAATTATGTAAGGTGTGCAAAATCCTAGATCTTCTCGGTCCTATTTGTGAAGAAAATCAAGCAATTATCAGTCATACACCTACAACTCCAAGCACTCCCTCAACGCCAACACACACTCAACTCCCTTCACCCACTCCATCACCTTCAACAACCTTCACCCACTCCATCACCTTCAACACCGTTCACCCACTCCATCACCTTCAACACCCATCATACTCAAAAGAAAGGCTGCTCTGACAAAGATGTTGCTGCAGAATTTGCTATCAAAACTAGCAAAGACGCACGCGCGATGCGAGTGCCATTCTTTTTCTTTCCAAACTCCGCAAAACATCATGTTTATTGATTTTCTTTTTTAAGCTAGAGGACTCCAACGACTACACCAACTCTCACAACAGCCAACGAACTCAAATTGAAATCACCAAACATTCTTGGGCTTACTGCAAAACCATCCGTCGATATCCAAACTCATGCCAAGAGTTCAACTTGGTTTTAAGACCTCGTATTCCCTTAATTAATGCAATGTGGATACATTAAGTGCTTCCGTAGTACCTTTCAAGTTTTTCATTGTTTGTTCCTCTGTTAAGGAAATCTATGTCCGACCAAGGCAAACATCCAACCATTAAGGTTGATGCTTCGCCAACATAATTTGCATGAGATGGAATTCATTATCTTCCAAAGAATCCGCAAGAACATAAACCGATTCATTTTCACTTTGGCCTTCACATAGCCACAATCACATATTGCAACGCCAGTGTCAAGCGCAACCTTCTTCGCCAAATCCTGGAATTTATCTCTTTGAGCATAATTCCCACAAACAACCTTCTCATTATGACCTGTAAATTCGTCGAAGAAACTATAATTTCCTTCCCTAATAAAGGGCCGTCAAGGAAGACTCTTTCCCCTTTATACAGGTAGCACTGCAGGAGAATAGTATGTTATCTGCATACATTAGCTTGTCCATAGCCTTTCGTGTTTTGATTTGATCACTGATATTCGCCATCGTAATAATGAAGTTCGGGACATATAATGCAACTACTGGTGTCATGTTAATATTTTTTATTTTTTTTGGCATGCATTTTGTCACGCTTAACACCAAAACACATTTTAAGAACTCATACATTTAGGAAAGACACCAAACAACATTCGTCCTCTTGTAGCATCGCCTTGACTATCTTGCCTATTTTCTGGAAAACGAAATATGGCATAGAGAGGCTATAGTGTGTTAAAACCATAGACAGAGAGAACACTTAACATGTAAAATATTATATGGCAGCCAGTTATTCAACTATTCCATAGAAGTCAGTTCACATTAAACTGATGCTCCTAAAGATGAGCATATTGAGAATGAGTCCATGACTGAGACACAATGCTAAGAATATCTGGACATTTAGAATGTGCATATGAGACCCCTTTAAACTAACACATTGATAGTTGTCAAAATCAAAAGAATTTTGTTTGGTTTTTTTTAAACAATATGTACTTAGATTTAGAGATTACATAAAGTAAACAACATACATACACAAACATGTAAAAGAACTTACCACACATTTTTGTAAGAATGAAGTCAAATCAATGGGCTCGTAACTTTCCACTGGAATATTGATTTTAACTTCATATGGAGTATCGCGGAATTTCTTGCCTGCAAAATTTAAAAAGTTCGTTAAAATATGAGAACATCGAAAATTAAGATGAAGAATGAAGAATGCTCTGACAAATATGTTGCTGCAGAATTTGCTATCAAAATGAAGAATGCTCAAAGAAAATTAATCATGGAAAAGAACAACACTGAATTGGATGGCAATGGTGAATTCTTAGTTTTCAAAGACGGTCCTTCTCGGGATCAAACTCACACAAACAACCATGAAACCTTTGCCTGTTAGAAAAAACATAAGAAAATAATCAATGTCAACAAGTCAAAAGATTCTAATGCTAGAAAGAAAGGAGTTCATACAAAAGATGCTACTAGACTTAACAACAACAACCTTAGCTCTGAATTGTATGGAGCGAATATCTTTCCAAAAGTTTCCCTCAATGTCCCAAACCCTTTTGCTAAATTACCTATACTTTATCTGAAATCAAGCCAGTCAATAAGTCATTCTCAAAAACCATAACAAACAACTTTGGGAAAAAAGAAACTTGGAAAAGAAAGCAACTTCCAGCAAAACCCACTACACCCAACCAATTCCTTAACCAAAGAGAAAAGGTAGAACTCTTGATAACATGGAGTGCACTCCTTCACATACCAAGATACATAAAGACTACCCACCAGGTTTTGGTTGCTCTGATGAAGAAGGGCATGAGGAGCACAGACAGAATGACAACACTATGACTACTAGCAACCTTGAGGGCACAAATCCATTTAAGAGAGCTGGGGTTTGCATTACAATTAACGTAGTATACTATCCCATGTTTTCCCATAACATCCATGATTTGAACATCTTCATTATAATCATTACAATCTGCATATTCGCATTAATTACCTATAGTACTATCATTGTAGGATACACAAACATTATATTTTCCTATCCTAGAATCTCTTATTTTTGGCAGTTTTTCACAGTAATGACATAGAATTGCCAAGGAATAAGAAAAACCAACACTAGTAGATACCTCAATGACATACTGAATAAAATAAACCCTGACATATTCTTTCTAGCTGAAACAAATCAGAAATTCAATAATCTTAAAGCTATTTTAGAAAGAATATACGAGTCACTAATTTCTGATTTGTTGAACCACATGGTTCCATAGGCACTGCTGGTGGATTAGCTTTAATTAGCTTGGAAAAATAACACTAAACTAGATATTTTAGACTTCTCCAACAATCACATAAATGCCCAAATAACTCCCCAAAATGGTCATACGTGGATGTTCACTGGGTACTATGGAAGCCCTTACACCACTTCTGATAAAGTTAAGTCACGGAAAATGATCGAAAAAACTGCCACTAGTCACAACCTGCCCTAGCTTATTGTGGGAGACTTCAACTTTGTTCTTCATAAACATGAAAATATATAACAACCACACTGAAGCTAATATATTTAATAGTAAGCTTATTAACAAGCATATCAAAATCATATTATGAAGATGTTAACAATGCAGTCAGCTTTAGACGAGCCAACACTAAATTAGGGTTTCAGATTATCCTCAAACGTTACAACCATCGTTCTTTTCACATGCGTTTCCTCCATTTTTAAACTAATTATAAACAATGAAGGACTGTAAGTAGGTTCCAGGGTTTGTAACTACTGGTATATTTGATTTCTAGGGTTTTAATCAACTTGAATGCTCGATTTTGAAGAAAACAAATCTAGGTTTTTGAGGAAGAAATTTCTCTCCGCTATACAAAAAATGATGAATAAAGTTAATGATGTGGCTGTTTTCAGGAGCTAATGAAACTGCCAAAAATAACTTCTGGAATAATTTGATATTTCAATGTCTTTTTTTAATTTCAAATAGTTGTGGATCTGACAGAAACTGCAAAATATTATGGGCACGATAATAAAATTTTCTTTTGGGGGCGTAGCCTAATTTTCCCTATCATATACTTTGTGATAGTTATTACTATGGAGCAGATGGGCTAATTTTTCTTTTCCGACTTGGACTTGCATTAGCATCAAAGCCCAAAATACTAGATTTGAATTTTTTTTGCATTAATGGACCAGTGCGCTACTCGGGATAAGCCCCAATTAACCCTCTCATAAGGAACCATTTTTTTTAGGGACCATGGTTTTTTTGGGAGGACCATGGTTTTATTAGGCCAACCTCCCTATACTTATAAGGGGTGTCCTAAAGTTAGGTAAATACACATTTACCCTTTACTTTAATTTAATTTAAATTTAAACTAGCCTAATAACTATATAAATCTAGTTATATACATCTAATCTAAATGAATCTATTAACCAAAATCAAAATTAAAGACAAAAACAAAAATAGGAGGGGCATCGAAATTTTTTAGTTTTGAAAAAAAAAATTATTCTCTTCTTCTTCTCTCTTTCCTTGACGTTCCTCGTTCGATTGAAAACCCCATGAATCGTTTTTGATTGGCAAAATTGAGTAGCAATCATCAAAATATGGTTTAAATGGAAGGTAAAGTGGCATGTTCAGTTAGGAATAGGTTAAAAAAAACTAGTTTTCTAACAGAACATTCTAAAACCAATAACACGAAGAACGTACTTCGGTTATCACGAATTTATTTTTTCGTAACCGAACTTCGAGTTCGGTTGGTTCGCAAAAAAAATACTCCCTCCGTTCCATTTTAGATGATGTATTTGGAGTTTTCACGCAGATTAAGAATTAGAGAGATGTATGGAGATTTTCCATCTATATCCTTAAGAAAAGTCTTCAAACATTAATTGTTATTAGGACACTTAAAAATAAACTTGTAGTTCCAAGAAAAAATGTTAGGGTGCTATTGGAAGTTTTCTGGAAAAATATGAAAACCTTCGAGTATTATGGAACAAAAAAAAAAACCCTACAACATCATCTAAAATGGAACGGAGGGAGTAGTTTTAACCGAACTCCTCATTGAAAACCAATATACTGTTTTCGGTTGGTTAGGTTAGTTGGAAAAAAAATTTCCTTTTAACCGAACACTTGTATTCGAACAATAAATGCTGAGTTCGGCTGGTTCGCAAAAAAAAAAAAAAAATTGCTAACCGAACCCTTCTCTGAAAATCAATATGTTGATTTCGGTTGGTTCGCAAAAAAAATAAATTTGCTAACCGAACCCTTCTCTGAAAATCAATATGTTGAGTTCGGTTGGTTCGCAAAAAAAGTTTTCTTACCGAACTTCATTGTAATATTGAGTTCGGTTCAGTCGAAAAATAATGTTGGAAACCGAACTTCACTCTGTATACTCTGGAATAAAAGTTCGGTTACCTGTCCTGGAACCTGTTAGCCGAACTCATCAAAACCTCCATTAAAAGCGAGTTCAGTTTCCTGCGTCTTAGGAAAAAGTATCCGAAACTACACTTCCAAATAAGTTCGGCTACCTGTTCTTCAGATCTTGTAGCCGAACTTGTTAGACTTAACCCAATTCAAGCTATAAAATTTCTTATTTTCAGAAAATTTTGGCCAATTCCAGCAACAAAAAACTCAATTTGAAGTATGCTTGAGTGGTTTGAAGGTTCGGATTCAAAAAAAAAAAAAAAAAATAATTGAGTTTTTCCAACTCTTATAATCTCCTTCTTCTTCCCTTTCAATAACTTAATTTTAAGAAAAATAATTGATTTTATCTTACAATAATCAATAATTAACCGAATTTAATTACACTAACTATTATTAACCCTAACTAATCATTACAAAAAATTAATCAGGAGGGTAACTTTGGTATTAATATAAGTGTTTAGATAAGGGGTGACCTAGATTTACTTCTAATGTCTTACCCAAAATAAAACAATGGTCCCCCAAAAAAAGGTTGGTCCCCAAAAAATGGTTCCTCATAAGTCGATTAATGGTTATATGCAACTCGCTCACCCGTCATCAGGGCCGGCCCTGAGGCAAGGTTAACGAAGGTTGACTTTGGGGCAGCAGTGAAGGGGGCAGCAAATTAAAATAAGATTTCGTCTAGGGGGTTTATGATAAAAAAAAGAAAATGAAGGTTTAAAACGTGAGTACAGAAAGTAAAAAGGATGTATAGGAAGAGAAGTAGGGGCATATTGTGAATAAGAACTTACTTTAAAGGCTGTTTTCTAAATATATAATAAATATCATATATTACAGAGAGATTTTTTTCTCTCGATTTTCTACCATAAACTCGTCTTCTTCCTTCTGCAGTTCTGCTTCCTTATTTCCTTCCCCACTCCTCTCCCACTTGAGCCACTGTTGCGACACCACCATCTCCACGGTAAGCATAGTCAAAACCCCAATTCAATCATGAAGCATAAGATAGATTGACATTTATATTTAATTTATAATTGATTTTGCATCTAATCTTTGATTTTCAGTTAGTATAACTTAAGTGTATTTGTAGGGGAAAAAGTTTTAAACCCCGATTCAATCATAAGAATAGATTATCATGTATGTTCTATGATTGATTTTAAATATAATTTTTTGATTCTCAGTTAGTATTACTTAATTGTATATTTTAGGGCAAAAATTTTTAAACCCCCAATTTTTAGTGAAAAATTTTTTGTTTGTTGTTCTTGTTTGCTGAGCATTTTTCTTTGTTGGATCAATTGCAGGTGTGGTTCTGACTGTAGTTTGTTGTATGTAAGGGGGCAACATTTTTTGGGTATGCTTTGGGGCAGCAAAATGCCAGGCCGGCCCTGCCCGTCATACGCAACCCTCTTAAGTAGAAAACGTCTTACTCCCTTGTTAATGCAAGTGCATTCTTTTTTTTTAAGGAACAAGATTACTTCTTGATTTCATTAATATAATAAGAATTCATACATCATCTTCAAATAAATCAACCATGAAAAACATGAAAAAATAGAAAGATTAAAATACATGGATTTCAAAGATAAATCTGATGATGCCTGAAGAATGGCTTGTGATTTAGTAATCCGCCATTTTGATTTGTCTTCTTCTTCAATAAGATTTAAATGTCCCAATCGGGAGTAATTTGCGCAAAATATCGTTACTACAATCAATTTCGGTAGCCATTGTTCTTCACATAGGTGTAAAATCATTTCATGCCGAAGTTGATTGCCCTGGATGAAATATCTGAGATGATTGATGCAATCGATTGAACCGCCACGAAGGCTAAGGAATTCTTCTTGGAAAGTATACAAGAAGTAATCTGAATGGCATATAAAAACCATTACAGGATAAAAGAAACACATACTAAAAACCTAATATCGTTTTATAAAAACGATTGTTTTATTTAGAAGTAATATACATATAATTACAAGTAATTGTTGCATTCAAATCCAACCAGAAGATCTGAGAAAATCAGACCAAATCTGGTAGATTTGAGATACAGGAAAGGATTTTTAGGAGAAAACGGTTACAAGAGTTTTTTTCTTTTGCAGAGAGAAAAGTGGAAGAGAGAGAAGGGAGGGATGTAAACCGCCATGCAAGTGCATTCCAAATTCTCAATTTCGGTAGCTATGAGAGACTTAAAATGAAGATGTGAAAGTTAGCATTTTTCACCACAGAAGAGAAAAAGTTACTGCCATTTTACCATACTAAATAGGAGATATTTCTATAACTAAGCCCAGCCCAGTGGGGTTTAGTCCAGATCTTAAGCATCAGTGCAGTGGTGTAAAAGTAGTTTCTGTTCTTCTCATCGAATTTTGGGGTTTAAAACCGCAGATATTGATTCATATGGAAATGGGGGTGGGGGGCCAGTTTTCAATTCTGCCCGAGAGATTCTGAAAATTAATTACAACAAGAAAGACATCATCAATTTCAGTCATACAACAGCAGATAGAATCATCAATTGGATCAGAACCAAAGATTATGATTATGGGGGTTTTGCACTTCAAGACTTGAGTTTGAAGTTTAGGGTTCAAAAATTGCACCGGAAGATCAGCCATTTCTGCACTCAAAGGTACTTACTATTAATTCTCAGCTATATTGGATAAGGGTCTTTGTTTATTAATTGAAATTGGAGATTAGAGTTTTGAACAAACAAATCTTGGGGATTTCTAAGTTCTTTAAGGATTACTGTTCAGTTTAGGCTAACCTTTAGTAAATGGAAGAAACAAGAAATGCATCCTTATACTCAAATGGGGAAGATAGAATTAGTAGGTTACCAGATGCATTGATTCATCAAATTCTCTCTTTCATTGATACTAAACTAGTGTTCTATCCCTGCCGTTTCTGAATTTCGATAGGAGTTCATTTTCGCATGAGAATACTGAGAGGTTCATAGATTTTGTTTACATGGTATTCATATTTCGGGATGACACCACCAATATTCACGAGTTTAGGGTGAATTGGGAGAACTCTGCATATGATAATACGGTGATAAGGAATGTAGGAATGTTAATAGATGGAGCCTTAATGCCGTTAAGCATAATGCTCAAGAAATAATTATATCAATCAATCAATGTCATAATTCCGCATATAATTCCTCACCAACTCCTGAATTGTAATTCACTCAGGAAGCTGGTAATAGAAGTGTTCGATACTGTTGGATATTTAGATTTGGTTCTACCAAGATCAATGGATTTACCTCATCTTAAAGAACTGAGCATGTATGGATTCTCGATCTCCAATCTAGAAATATCTAAAAGATTCTTTTCAAGTTGCCCAGTTCTTGAAGCGTTAGACACATGGTTCTGATATACAAACTGATAATCAAAGGAATTTGGTTGTTGAATCTCTCAGCCTTAAGAAGTTTGCATACACTAGTTGCCGTAGACATCTTTTGCCGCAAAATGATACTATGGCTAATTACATTATCCAGTTATTTGCTCCAAATCTGGAAGACTTCATTTGCAGATTTTTCTTGACACAAGATTATTCTATAGAAATCTCTTCTCCACTATCCGAGGTATATTTTGACATGATACTGAAAGAAAAAGAAGAAGATGCGAATGCAGATACATATTCGGAATTGCCTTCAGAGAAAAAAAATTGTATATGCTAAACGTGTGGTGAGATATCTCGGAGCGGTTTCTATGGTGAAAAATATGGGATTATCACTTATTTTTCCTTGAGGTATGTGTGCTTATCTCTTCAATGAATTATATATCTTAACATATTTTTGGAAACGATGTAAGTATGTTTTACTGCCTAGTGAACTGTATGAGAAGGGCAAGGGCGTTGCTGCTTAAGCAACTTGACTTTCATTACTAATGAGAGGATCCTTTGTTATATATTTTCGTTTTTTCTGTTTCTTTCTCAATTTTAGCATAAGAAAGAAGAATTGACACCAAGGATTATGAAAAGTCATGTTATTCTGAATTAGTAAAGATGAGATTATTTATATAACTTTATTATCGTGCTCGTTTCGGTAGTCTTGGTTTACTACAGAAGCAAGATTTTAGCTACTGCTATTACTATTTGAATATTTTTTATTTTTATTTTTCAAGGTTCTCTCACAAGCTCCCAACCTATTAGACTGTCAACCACCTCGCTCATGTGATTTACAATATTTGACGCTGGAAATGTGGTCTACAAGAGGTTCCTTGAGGGCTATAGCATACTTACTCAAGATATCTCCTAATATAACTAAAATTTATCGTTGTTCGAAGACGAAGGAGGTAAAATTTAACCAAGCTCTTCAAATTTTATTTTGCATGTGATGTCGTTTTAAAAGTTCTGATACAGCTTCTATGTTTTTCATCTATCTCATTTGACGCATTTTTTTTTTTTTTTTTGTGTGTGTGGAGCATTTTTTGAAACCTTTCGAGTCTGAGGGGTTACTATTCTTTCTC
This sequence comes from Papaver armeniacum, assembly GCA_023531295.1. Lineage (NCBI taxonomy): Eukaryota > Viridiplantae > Streptophyta > Magnoliopsida > Ranunculales > Papaveraceae > Papaver > Papaver armeniacum. The sequence continues at coordinate 93,314 of JAJJWW010016992.1, forward strand.
ATTTATTGACCTATCCGTTGTCATGATTGTTTGGATATAGTCAAATATAACGAACGTTGGAGATGATTGGGAAGCTGGATTGTCATTGCCAGGAATGTTGTCTCTCTTCAAGTATGTCCAGTTTGAAGAAGCAGAAGGATGTGATGCTGAGCTCAAACTCCTGGTTTTTTTTCTTGAAAACGCAAAGGTTTTGGAGAAAGTTGTTCTATACTTTCGTCCTAGTGCTGCCTCGTCTAAAAAAGAGTGAGACAAGAGCAATTTAAGGATAACCTAAGAGCAGTTCCTACTGCTTCTTCAAGTATCTAAATGGTGTTCAAAATTGAGTAGGTGACGTTGTGAGCTTCCTGGACATGGGATGCACAAGATCAGACATGTGGTATATGTTGGATGCCCTTCGATGACTGTTGCTCTGATTGTGAACGCCCTGGAGATGACTTCCCTCTAATCACAAACGTCTCAAGCAAATTGCCCTATCTGCCGGAGGGAGTGGCAATTCAAATAGCAAGGTAATGTGGTACATGCCTCCTCTTGCTTTTCATCAGTTTTCCGGTCAGAAATTCGATTATATCCAGACTATGAAACACTTTGTTGCTGAGGTTATGAAAATGTGATAAAAGTGAAGTGACAAGAGTAATTGACCCGATGAATCAAACATTTTTCATTATGCTTTGGAAATCATGCATTTATTACAAACAAATACGTAGAGAGGTGAAAGAAAGATCTACAGAGAAAAAAGTACAACATATTGTATTTTTGTTCTTATTGGTACTTGGCACAAACTGATGGAATGTTAAGATAGAATTTCAATTCTTCATTTCTTGTCATTCATTCCGATTGTGTTCTTCACAGCCTCCACAGTACCTTGTGCCGTGTTCACCGCTGCTGTTCCGGTCTGCATAACATTTACACCAAATACAGTAGTTATACTCGATTCTTAACAAATCAAAATCAATAAATAAGAATACAATAATACTTATGACCCTAATTTAATTACCTTTTCAAGGAATCCAGGGGTCTTCTCTTCTTCCGGCTTGGCAGCTTTGGATACAGAATCAGATGTATTGGCAACATGCTCCTTAGCTGTTTGAGTCTTATCGGCAAGGACACCAGAGGCCTCTTCCTTTTTCTGTTGGGCAGTGTTGGTTGTAGTGTTGGATCCATCGGCTACATAGTCTCTAGTTGCTTTAGCTGCATTGGCAACATGTTCCCCAGCGGTGTTAACTGTGTTCTTAGCCGATTCAACTGGACTCTGATTAGAAGTCATGTTCGGGAGTCTTAAAATGAGAGATCGAAGAACTTCAAATTGGTGGTGGTTGTGTAATAATAAGATGAAGAGACTGTTTTCTTATCTTGTTATATTTGCCTCTCTTCTTGTATGGGTATTTATAGATTTTAAATCTTACACCTGCACAGCTACTTTGTTTATTTTATCTTTTTATTCATTTTTTGTGGTAACAAATGTCACTTGCTTTGTGGTTTTTCTTGTAACACCTCGTGTTAAAAAAAAAAACAGGAAGGATGGTTGGCATATGATGCAAAGGATTTTTTCTTTGCCGACCAGCAAGATTTTTTACCATATTCAAGGAAGAGATGTACTAGAATTTTTGTATAAGGTCATGACTCATTTATCTGATATAAGTTGGATGGGGGCACCATGCCCTACCTTCCAGATTTTGGGACCAAAAGGTCTTTCTTTTATAAGAGTTCTTTTTGTTTTTGTTAAGAGGAGGGACCGCAGGCATTTGAAGATATTACAGTCCTTAAGTGTCGTCTGTAGCGACTGTTTCTCTAATGAACAGTTTCTTTTGTGGAGGAAGAAATTTTTTTGTTTCTGACTTAAAAATGCTAAAATTTTATTTGAAAAAAAAATAAAAAAAAATTAGAGGATGCCTAGGCCATATACAAAATGATAGACTAAAAGTCTACTTAACACAAATACCAAGACCAAGAAGAAAATTTCTCTTCTTTAACTTGAGATTTTTACCTCTTCCACCGTTGAATGTCAAGTATAATGGCTTTTAAGTCGTGTCTTCCACGTAGTGTCCAAAGCTGCACCTTCCATGGTTTCTAAGTGTCTGAAATCTATCTCAAATCTATTAAGAATAACTAAATGCCAATAAGAATAGCACAAGAATCATAAGTTTTAACCCAGATATAAAATGAGATGTCAAATCAATCATTGGTAGTGCCCAATTCTTATTATTGCTTTTTCAGCTTCATTAAGAATGTATGTCACTATTCCCCACCATTACACTTCGCACTTCCATCCACACTTCCAAGTGCCGAAAACACATGGAATATTTAAGCATTAATGGATTCCACCATAAGACTTTATTTAGATCTCCATCAACTGATATGACTAATAGTATATGTAAAGAACAGAAAAAATGGGCACACTAACTATATGTGCAAGATTGTCACTCAATTGAACAAAATTTGGTTTATATCAAAACCTATAAATACATCCTCCTCAAAAAACCTCTCCTTCCAGACTTCTCTACGTTTTCCTTTAAGTAAGTTCAAACTCCAAGCTTCAAAATGATTCAACATAGAACCAGGTTGAACCCAGGACATATATCCTAAAAGCCTTTATGAAATAAATACTAGACCTCGTGTTAATACTTACAATGCAGAAAGATATGGTCTGCATTCTCATTTTCATTTGAAACTGAAACTTTCAGATGACAATGACCATTTTATAAATAATTGGATACCCATCTTTCTTTGAGAGGACCATTATCTGTCCATTTATCAAACCAAAACCAAGGTCTATTTCAAATGAAACATTGCAAACTGAACCCTTTGGCAACAATATACAAAAATTATATTAAGCAAATTTTTTATTATTATTTTTGAGTAAAGATCACAACTCTGCTATTCAATCATCATTGCACAAACAGATATTACAATGAATGATACAACGAGCTTCAAACAAAAGAAGAACCATGGAAACTAACTGCTCATTTTGGTTCCTTCCGACATAAAAAAAAAAGACATCGATCAGAAAATGGAGAGGAGAACAGCTTCACCAAGCACATGCCCTTCAACTGCATCAATCAGCTTCTCCTTGGTTGCCTTGTTACCAAGATGCATCAAATCATCCAAAGCATAAAGCTTGAATTCGAACCTGTGTCCAGGTTCCGGCAACATAGGCACACACCAACCAGGAACCTTCTGATCATTATGACCTTCCTGAATCTCAGCATAATCACCACCTAATTCTTCACCTTTACATGAGAATCCTTCAGGCAAACCTTTCAGTGAAGGTGGTATGTTAATAACAACCCAAGCAGTCCAAGGTATTACGTCTGAATCAAGATCTTGAACAACTACGGCTAAACTTTTAGTACCAGTGGGTACATTATGCCATTCTAATGGTGGTGATGACATTTTCTTTGATGCTCCTTGTCCTTCTGCTGTAAACTTCCTTGGTAATTTACCTTCATGAGCTATTGCGGATGACACCAACCTAAACTCATCATGACTTGCCATCGGAACCCCTGAAGATATATGTTAAAGATGAAGAAATTTTATCAGACAAAAATAAGTTAGGATGATTGAATTCTTTTCTTTTCTTTTCTTGTTTTGTATTGTTTTGTTTTCTTATAATTATCTAGTCTTGTATGTGTATTTATAGATTTTAATGGCTGCTTTGCTCTGTTGGTTGACATAATTGTTGTTTTTTCTTTTCTTGCAACACGTCTGAGGATTCCATCTCTGTCGACATAAAAAGCAAAATATCCTACCATGTTTTTTGGGAAGAGATAGACTTATGACACTTATGATATGACTCATCATCTGATAATCTGAAATGGGGGCACGTGCCCTACTAGAATCTTAAATCAGATATTTTTGTAGATATTACTAGATTTTTGCCCGTGCTAAGAACCGGGCATTTTTTTTTCTTTTAATTTGGTGAGCGCGGGGCTTTGCCCCGCCTCGTGGTGATGTATTTTTGACTTGGTGTCCGTGGGCTTGTCCCGTTCCATGGCGATGCATTTTCGATTTGGTGTGCGTTGGAGCTTCGTCCGTCAGTGGAGATATATTTTTGATTTGGTAAGCGTGGGGCTTCGCCCTGCCTCGTGGGGATGTATTTTTGATTTTGTATGGCGGGGCAAATACATTAAATAAGTGGAGAATATTTTTATTTATTTTCTACTTTTATTTTCGCAGAAAATATGTGGATTTTTTTTCTCCGAAAAAAGAGTCCTAATATGGTAGGTACTTGAAATTCCAAATACGATAAGTTTGGTTTTCCTTTGGAGTTTGTAATTTTTAAACCAATCATACATTATCACGTCATGAATAGCAAATTGAATTTTGTTTCCTTTTTTTATTTTTTTTCTACTCTTTTACACCAATCATACGTTGCCAAGTGTCCTCACTAAAACGCTCGTTTCTAAAACTCAAAAAAAACCTATTTCGGCCTATAGGAAGCGAAAGTTTCCTCACCGTTCAATGTGAGAGCTAATATGTGGATTTTTTTTTCCGAAAAAAGAGTCCTAATATGGTAAGTACTTGAAATACCAAACACGGTAAGTTTGGTTTTCCTTTTGAGTTTGTAATTTTTAAACCAATCATACATTGTCAAGTGTCCTCGCATAAATATTGTCACGACATGAATTCCAAATTGAATTTGGTTTCCTTTTTTTATTTTTTTCTATTCTTTTTAAACCAATCATATGTTGCCAAGTGTCCTCACTAAAACGCTAGTTTCACAAAACTCAAAAAAGGCCTATTTCGACCAATAGGAAGCGAGGGTTTCCTCACCGTTCAATGTGAGAGCTTTATTTGTCTAGGTCTTTAAGTCTTTATGAACATCGCAAACTGCACCCTTTTGCAGTAAAATATTAAAGACAGAAATTCTAACACGATTGTGGGAAATCGTGTGGCTTAAACATGCTAGCTTGATCAAGGATCGAAGGTTAAGAACGAGATTTACTGAGTTTCATGGTTTTCGTGCTAGACTAAGGCCTATTCCTATGGTTATGCCAAACCGATATATATTTTCCATATATGCATCCACCGTGGGTATACTAAAGTTCCAAACATATATGCCTATATGTCAAATATAACATATAAGCATACACGATGGAGATTCCGGCGAGAATCCTCCTAGGATCCATATTCCTAGACCCATCTGCTAGTTTTCAGTGACATGCAGGTATTTCCTTTGCTTGTTTTGGCTATGTTTCCTCTTCTCTCCCTTCTCTTCCTTTTTTTTTTTTTTGGGTACTGCGTTCTCGGGAAACTCCACTATCTAATTCCCCTCTTATTTGATGGAGAACTATCTCAACATACACGAGAATGATTGGTCAGAGAAGAGCCTTGTTAAAAAGGCTAAACGGGAATCATTAAAGTTGTTAGTTTCCCGCCCTTTCTCTTCTATTAATTTCCCGCTTCTGCACCTAGTACAGGCCCGACAGAATATTCCTTTAAAGTCCCGGCGAGGCGCCGGTGATAATCCGACTCCCTTATTCGTGGATCTTGTGCAAAACCTTGGAGTTAAGTTATCGAAAGGGGCTGGCTGGGTGTCTCCGCGCCTTCATATATCGTCTGATAATCTTTTGCGAGAGGAGACCCGTCGTGTTAAGGGCCAAGCCTTGGAATCCCCTAGTGACGTGTTACATTCGTTAAGTCCTTTTGGATCAAACCGGTCGGTTTTGGGTGGGTCCTCGACCCACGTGGCATCCCAACCGAGGTTCCCACGAAGGTGATTATTCGTTCTCGGTTTGATACGTATACCTTTATTGAATGACATCCTTGGCTCCCTCTCCCCTCTCTCTTTCTTTTTTATTGTTTAATTATATATATATATTGAAAAGGCAAGGGTACCCAAATATACCTCAAGCTAAAAAAATTCCTACCTATAAGTCCTTTCTCCGAAAGTGATTGTCTATGGACTGAGTCGAGACAATACAACTAATCGGTTCACACTTCGTGTGATGGTCTATGGGTACGAGATCGATACAATACAACAACGAAGTATATTTACTTGATACAAAGGTTCGGACTTTACCAAACACAATAGGATTGCTTATCAAGTAAATAGGAATTAACGTTTGTGTAATTTACTTTAATTATAATAAAACAATTATAATGCGGATATATAAAGTAAATGGCACAGCAATATTTTGTTAACGAGAAACAGTAAATGCAGAAAAACCCCGGGGACCTTGTCCAGAATTGAATACTCTCAGGATTAAGACGCTACACAAAATTAAACCTAACTTCGTATAGTTGAGACCAAGCAACTAAACCTATAGTTCACCTAGTTCCGTCTGTATTCCCACGCCTCCAACTTATGAATAAGTCACGTACTTGGAACAATTCCTTTGGTTCGTATTCCAAACAGTAAAGGAACAACAAATCTGTTTGGTATCAACTCTCTTCAACCAAGTGATGTGAGTTAGACAAAGGCTCTTCTGTTTATCTTAACATAAACTCCTTCGTCAGGTTCTTAGATCTATCTTATTCTCAATTACCAAAGTAATCGTTAAGATTTTGCAATAAATACTTTAATCACAAAGAATTGTATTGATTCTGATCTGCACAACTAATCAATCCAATCTAACAAAAGGATAAACTGATTATAGTTGGATCCTCTTATACTGAAACAAGTATTGTGCACACCAAAGATTATGAACCCCAAATCAGAAATCTTCAATATCTTATTTGTCTTCAAATCTTCTTAGATCATCAATAAACACCTGCACACAACAACTTGAATCTCTAGTGATCAATCATGCCACGAGCGAGTGCATTAACAATGGATTATCACAAGATCGTCTTTAGCACTAACAACGAGTCTAAAGATCCCTGTCGAAACTTCGATCTAGTTTGAGTGAATCTTATATCGAAGAGAAGATTCTCAAGCATAAAAAACTAGGTGCAATCAAAGTTCAACCACCAGTTAGTCAATCAAATCAATCGAAAACAAAAGATAAACCGCAATTATCTAGTTTCCACCAACGGTAATCGTGAAGCTTCTCAATCCCAAACAAGACTTTAAACCGAGCGGCCGTAGAGATTTCGCCTAATTAGGTTACTCTCCTCTCCGAATAGGCGGCTACACCAGTAACAACACAACCCAGGAAGTTTGCTGTCACGAAGGATTAGTTTGCTAGAAATGCAAACTTCAAGTATTTATAGACAAAGAAGTTTGGACACCAAGGAATTTCCAAAACCGAAAATATTCTCAAAGATATTCAATACATTCCAAATTCGATTTCCATAATTCCTGGAAATGCTCTGTCCAAAATAATGATCGAAAATATCTCTGGAAAATCTCAACTAGTAAATGCACATTACTAATTCTCATTTTCCTAAAATAAAATTAACAACCTTAAATAAAAGATTCTTAACTTATTTATTTCGATCCTGGGATTTTCTTCCTGTAGCTATTAAGGAATAACTTTGAACAATAAAATATAAACATTCTTGCACGTGTTCAAAATATGTCAGACATCCTTACTTTGTAAGTCCTCTTTCCTTCTTATAACCTTATCTTATGTTCAATTCACAAGGTAAAGGACTGTGAAGGAGTTTATGTTAAGATAACGGAAGAGCCTTTGTTTGACTCATATCACTTGGTTGAAGAGAGTTGATACCAAAATTTGTTTTCCCTTTCATGTTTAGAATAAGACCAAAGGAATTGTTCAAGTGACTTATTTATAAGTTGGAGGCGTAAACACATACTAACTAAGGTGAACTATAGGCTTAGTTACTTGGTCTCAACTATTACGGATGTTAGGTGTAATTTTATGTAGAGGCTTAATCATAGGAGTATTCAGTCTCGACAAGGTCAGGATTTTTCTACATTTGCGGTTTCCTCGTTAACAAAATCTGATGTGTCATTTACTTTTCATTTCCGCATTATAATTATTTTATTATAATTAAAGTAAATTACACAAACGTTAATTCCTATTTACTTGATAAGCAATCCTATTGTGTTTGGTTAAGTCCGAACCTTTATATCAGTAAACATGCTTCGTTTTGTTGTATTATCTCGATCCAGTATCCATAGACGATCACATCAAGTGTGAACCGATTAGTTGTATTGTCTCGACTCATTCCACCCAGACAATCACTTTAGGAGAAAGGACTTATAGGTAGGAAAGTTTTAGCTTGAGGTATATTTTTGGGTGCCACGCCTTTCAATTGGTATCGGAGCGGGCAAACACGAAAAGATCTAAATAACTGTGTTTGTGCAATCCAACCTATAAGAATGAATGCAATAAAGACCGTTGATTAACGCTTTGCAAGAGCATGAATACTCAAAATTTGAAGATGTTACTACTTCGTTGACTCATGATCGAGGAGTTACAAAAACATCTATGTCTATGATGAAAGAGAATATCTTTGATAAAGAGTTGATAAAACTCCTAAAGCCTATACAATATCCTGCCTTATAAAAGTATTTATTTTAAAATGATCAAATCTTCTTAAGCAGGAGATCGAGAAAAAAGACATTCAATCGAATTGTCTAGCCAATGAGAAAATTGATCTCTTTGTCACAACTAGGAGTCTCTTGGTAAATATCTTACGAGATAAATAGACACTTCCTATGATTCGGACTAATGATGGTTGTTGTGATTTCTTTTGATGTGGAAACTAAAAGTCCTTACTCGACTTAGCTGTGATTGTGATAAAAGCGGTTTAATCGACATCCAAGCCATCAAGATGATGGTAGTTTGCCTAACTACATCAAGTTAGAAGAGGATGAGAAACGGCTTCTAGATCTACTATTGATCAGCGAAATCTTGTCCAAAGGAAACTTTTCTTGATTAAAATTGGTGATTGAAGGAATACAATTTTCGGTCACTTGACAGAAACTTATACTTCTTGACATATAATGTTAATTTTTTTGAAGAAGTTTCTTGCCTTAAAACCGAAAGATTATTCCTCGGGTAGAAGGCAGTTACACCACATCCAGATAAGATCAGCTCAAAGAGTCAAAGGAAAGAGTTGATAATCGCAAGGAAAAGGTTCCTTCTCACCCATATCGGAGCAGGTTCTTGTTTTGATGAGAGCGACTTGAGAAGGAAGGGAAAGAGAATCTCTGCCAAAAACAATCGGGGAATTTCGATAATTTGTTTGAGATGATCACAATAATGTAGAAAATAAGGAAGTCCTTAGAATGAGAAAATCTTGAACATTTCATTGAAAAATTAAGAGGAGATTTATCCATCTACGAGAAAAATTCTCACATTAGTACATTTCCCCCACATGATCATATCTCTAGAGTTATAAAAGATCATAAATCTTGGTAGAAAATATTTGGGAGTAAATTCCCTAAAAGAAAACATGAATTATGTTTCCGATATTCACTTGTAGCTTGAAAAGCTTACTCAGGTGACCTTAGTTGTATCATAATTGTATCTCATCCTCTTTAAATTACACATAATCTTGGATAGAAAGGTACAATAAAACATGAACATGTGTTTTGTGTAGTTGTTTATCGAGAAAATTGATGGGCTTATATGGATAACACAAATCCATGGTTATGCTAAGAAAAAAAAATGTTCATGTTGCTTATGATCTTCCAAAAATAGGTTTTATTTAGAATTTTGAATTTTAATAATCCTTCCAACTTGAGAAATTCGGACTAAGGAAACAAAATATATATTCTTTATATTTTGGATTTTCAGAGGTCTTTTGGTCCAAAGTTATCTCTCTTAAAACGAGGAAATTTCTCTTACATGTATTTATGATACACGATCAATCCCCCTTATATATATATGAGCAAGCATCCCTCGAATAAGGGGCTCACAAGGAGTGAAGCTCAAAAGGTTAAGTATATCAAAGGAATCAATAAGGAGGAAGCTCAAAAGGTTGGCGCGGATTGTCAAGGAATCAATACAGAGGGGAAGAAAAGGGCATATATCAAACATCATGCCGATTATGATCTCGGGATAGTTTGTTGATCACAAGACGGAAGTCATGTCCGCGCTTACAACAAACAAGATCCAACTAAAACTCCAATGGATTCGTCTTTTTCCGATAGTATGTCTCAATATATCCAAGGTTTTGATTTCGAACTGGAAACTAATCTTTATATGACTATTCGAAGCATCAAGATCGGGGTAAAAGAGAAGAAACGAAGGAACAAGAGGAATTTTGGCCGACTCAAAGCTCTAATGAAGAATCTTGAAAAACAAGAAGTGGTTGCGACAAGTCTCTTGAGACATGCTTTAAGAGTTTGAACATCAAGACCTTCCTGAACAACAAGAGCACTACTTTAGAGATTAAGTTATTTAATGAATTAGTTAATTCTGTAAGAATAAACATCAATTTTGATTTCTTTCATTGATTGTATTGGTCTATTATGAATAAAATTATTTGATTGGTAATTTTTCGTGATAGTTTTCATACATATAGCCTGTTTGAATGCTTTTATCTTATCGAATATATGTATGTTTATGGACATTTGATTTCGCTTTCACTACCTTTTAATATTCGATCTCATATATCGTGAACCCTTGTGGTTTGGGGTGACTTTTTGATCTAGCAGGATTAAGTTCTAGCCCATGTTGGTAGGCTTTATCAAAGGATCATGAGGGGTTGTTGAGAAACAATATGTGAAAAAGTCACAATATGTTGAATCGGTTTAGTTTAGCATAAAAGCATATGTTTTCACTTCGCCAACTTTGCTTGCAATTGTTAAAATCGATTTTTAACCTTCTCCGGGTAAAGGTTGAGGGTTGTTGTTATTCTTTTGTTTTGGCATAAGGATGACAACATGATGATATTTCATATCAATTTTCCCCGAACAAGATGCAATCATATTGGAGAAGTGGATCTAAATTTGAGGTAACACCATTCATAGTTAATTGTTTTCTGTTTTGAAAACTTGAGTTTTATATTATCTATTTCTTTTACTTAACAAAATTTGATTTCAATTGATGTTTATTCCATGATGTGTGTGTGGATGTGTGTGATTCAATTGGTTCCGGTTAATAAAAACTATTATTATCTTACTTATCATTGTATCAATTGTTTAGGCTTACAAAATTTCGGTGCAATTGCGTGTGGTTTTATTGTCTATGTTGTTTCAATTGTAGGTTGAGGTGAATAATTATGCAAGTTGATTTATGTTGGTTTTTATGAATTATTTATGGCTTAACGAAATAAAGGTGTATGGGATGAGTTGTTTAGTCCAATTCGATTCCTGAATAAGAGAAACTAAGTTAATTATGATCTTAGTTAGACTTATCAAGTGAGGTTTAGTTATTCAAGTCTAATCGAATGCCTTAACAAGAAATACTAGTTAACTAACCTAGTACTTGTCTTGTTTAAAATTGAAAGGTCTAAGTTTATGGATAATTAGAACCTAATGAGAAAATAAAGTTATCTTTAGTCTTATCAATCAGCTGTTGTTTTTGAACAATCGGTTTAGCTAAGGGACTAAAGTGCTTAGTTGATTTTTGGTTTGCTAAACTAAATTGGAAAATTGTTTCGGACAATTGTTTCCTTGGTAACATATCAAAATAAAACTACTTGTAGTTTCGGTTTTGATATTGGTTATCAGAACATGATGTGTGGAACCCTCGTGCCTAACTCAACAGTTGCAAGTCTATTTTGAGATTTGTAAGATTCTTTTCGTGTTGTCCTTTATTTTTTCGTTTCTTTGTCATTTTTGTGACAAAAAGGGGAGAAATATATGGAGTAAACAAGTGATACGGCATTGATTTTATATTGATTGGTATCGCTAAGAAAAGAAATAGTGGTGCTTGAACATTTATCTAACGAAAAGAGTGAAAGCAAAACTAAGGGGGAGTAACATGTCATATGAATTGGTATAACAAATACGTGCGGATTGAATATCTACCTATCTTCCTTAGGGGGAGTATTATCTTTGTTATTATAATGTCAACATCGGCATTTTCAAAGGATTGAATGTAAGCCATTGTCCGTTGAATTCGAATCAAGCATTATGTGTAATGAATTGTAATTTGTTTATCCATATGATGTAAGAGTTTTGTCACTAAAATTGACAAAGGGGAAGATTGTTAGAGCATATTTCGGTTGAACCCACCAAGCGTTGGTATGTCAAGTTTGGTTGTCATATTTTAGTGAATCAAAACTCATTTTAAGAGTCGCTTGATTATGTACTAGAGTAAACTTCGTATAAAGTTATCTTGAAAGTATTAGGATATGAGACATTACAAGTATTGCGAAGTCTTGAAGATGTGAAGAAGCAAGGAGCTGCAACGACAACAATCATCCTTCCACTTGAGGTTAGTGATATTTGACTTGAACTGTTTCATTCCCTAACTTATCTTTCAAGTTGTGCATATTGAAAACAAAATCACAAGCATATTTGAACTCTAGATGCGTAGTATTAAGGAATACAATACGAGGTTTATTGCTTAACCATTAAACTTTGTAGATAAGACATCGCCATAATCATTTGAATGTTATTGTGATTATGTATAGGTATGAGGTGATTTCATCCTAGGGAACAATGTTTACATATGTTCTAAGGAAGTAAGTTCATAAACTTTTTGTGAATCGAAATGGAAATTGCCGGTATTATTGGTTTTTTATTCATTGATATCTTATGAACAACCAATATGTGTGATTGAGTATAACCGCTCACAACTTGTTTGTGTTCTTGGTAGAACTATTCACAAAGTCGACTTATGTATTGGTATGACTTTTATTAGTGAAACCAATCTTAAGTAATCACTGAGATGGTATGATCGGGTTTGTGATTTTATGTCTAACCAAATATGGGAATGGGAAATCATCATAAGAAGAGGTGCAAGACATCACAAAGGGGAACCGATCTGTATGGGGTGCAACAAGGTTTATAGCGAGAAAGGGAACCGATCCTATGGACATGTGCAACACGTTTTTGGGGATCCTATGGACATGGTTAGATACCATATATATGTGGGGGAAAACCGATCCTAGTACCTATTCAACCGAATTTTGAAAGATAGTGTGACTAGTGCACGGTACTCACATGGAAGGTAGAACCGAAACTTGTTTTGGTAGAACCGATTAAAAACCCATGATTGTGAATGAATGTTTGTTTGATCAATCGCATAGTTCTTGGGAAGTGAGGATGAACCAATTCTAAAACTTTGTTTGGAAGTGTGGCAATCGGTTTCAAAGGTTGTAAGTGTGAAAGAGAACTTACAAAGTAAGGATGTCGACATACTTTGAACATGTGATGTGAATGTTTATTTCTTTAATTGTTCAAAGATATTCCTTAATAGCTAAGGAAGAGAATCCCATGATCGAAACATAAGTAAGTTAAGAATCTTTTAATTAAGGTTATTAATTTCATTTGTAGGGAAATATAAAATTAGTAATGTGCATTTACTAATTAGATTTTCCGAGAGATTTGATCATTATTTTTGGACAGAGTATTTCAGGAATTATGGAAACCGAATTTGGCTTTAATGAATATCTTGAGAATATTTTCGGTTTTGGAAATTCCTTGGTGTCCAAACTTCCTTGTCTATAAATACTTGAAGTTTTCCTTTCTAGCAAACTAATCCTTCGTAATAAACAAACTTCCTCTTTTGTTGTTGTTATCGGTGTAGCCGCCTATTCGGAGAGAGAGTAACCTAATTAGAAATTCTCTTACCACTTTCAATTTAAAGTCTTATTTGGGATTGAGAAGCTCTAGCGTGTCCGTTGGTGGGAAACTAGATAATTGCGGTTTTTATCTTTTGTTTCGATTGATTTGATTGACTAACAGTGGTTGAAATCTGATTGCACCTAGTTTATTTATGCTTGAGAATCTTCTCTTCTGATATAAGATTCACTCAAACTAGTTCGGAGTTTCGACAGGGATCTTTAGACTGTTGTTAGTTTTAAAGACGATCTTATGATAATCCATTGTTACTGCACTCCGTTATATGCGTGATTGATCACAAGAGATTCAAGTGATTGTGTGCATGTTTTTATTGAAGATTTAAGAAGATTTGAAGACAAAGAAGATATTGAAGATCTGACTTGGGTTTTATAATCTTTGGTGTGCACAATACTTGTTTTGGTAAAAGAGGATCCAATTAATAATCGGTTTATCCTTGTGGTAGATTGGATTGATTAATTGAGTAGATCAACATCAACACAATTCTTTGGATTAAGAGTGTTGTTGGCTTAATCTTAAAATGATTACTTCGGTAATTGAACATAAGATAGATCTAGGACCCAGGCAAGGAGGTTTATGTTAAGATAAACGGAAGAGCCTTATTTGACTCATATCACTTGGTTGAAGAGTTGATACTAAAACATATTTGTTGTTTCCTCTAATGCTTGGAATACGAACCAAAGGAATTGTTCCAAGTACGTGACTTATTTATAAGTTGGAGGCATGGGAATACAGACGGAACTAGGTGAACTATAGGTTTAGTTGCTGTTCTCAACTATACGAAGTTAGGTGTAATTTTGTATAACGGCTTAATCTTGAGCAAGTATTCAATTATGGACAAGGTCCCGGGGTTTTTCTCGCATTTGCGGTTTCCTCGTTAACAAAATCTTGCTGTGTCATTTACTTTATATTTCCGCATTATAATTGTTTTATTTATTATATTAAAGTAAATTACACAAACGTTAATTCTATTTACTTGATAAGCAATCCTGTTGTGTTTGGTAAAGTCCGAACCTTTGTATCAAGTAAAACATACTTTGTTGTTGTATTTTCTCGATCTCATATCCATAGACGATCACAAAAAGTGTGTACCAATTAGTTGTATTGTCTCGACTCAGTCCATAGACAATCACTTTCGGAGAAAGGACTTATATGTAGGAAAAGTTTTAGCTTGAGGTATAATTGGGTACCCTCGCCTTTTCAATTTTCTTCCGTAGCTATTAAGGAATAACTTGAACAATAAAATATAAACATTATCACACATGTTTAAAGTATGCTGACATCCTTACTTTGTAAGTCCTTTTTCATACTTACAATCTTGAAACCGATTTTCCACACTTCCAAACAAGTTTAGAATTGGTTCATAGGACTTTCAAGAACTTTGCGATTGATTAAGAAACACTAATCACAAATCACGTGGTTTAACGGTTTGCAAAACAAGTTTGATTACTCTCCATGTGAGTATTGTGCATAGTCACACTAGCTTTCCAAAATTCAGTTGACTAGGTATTAGATCGGTTGCCCACATATATGTGGTATCTAACTAATATGTGTTATACATGTCCATAGGATCTGTTCCCCTTGCCTAAAAATTTGTCAGACATGTCCATAGGATCGGTTCCCTCTTTCTCGCTATAAACCTTTACCGTACCTCATACAAGGATCCATTCCTTGTGATGTGTTGCACGTATTTATATGGATCGGGTTCCTCTTTACCTAGATTCGTTTTACAAAACACAAACTCGATCATACCATCTCGTGATTACTTAAGACTATTTCAATCGATAAAAGTCATTCAATACATAAGTCAGGCCTTTATGAATAGTTTTACTAAGAATACAAACAAGTCGTGAGCGGTTATACTAAATCACACATATTGGATGTTCACAAGATATGCAATGAATAACAATCCAAATAATTCCTGGCGATTTCCTTTTCGATTCATAAACAAGTTTATGAACTTACTTCCTTAAAACACACCTCATGTGTGATACTAGTTGTATAAGATAGAGTCGGTTCTCCTTTAACCTTAGGTTTCTATCGAGACCTCAGTAGGTTAACGACTTGAAGACTTCATTGGAATTGTGAAGCCGGACCGATACTACTTTCTCGTAGTTGTGTGATCACGATCTTGTTGTTTCTATCGTACTAAGTACAATCGTAACGATTGGCTTGATATTGATTTCTCCGATAGGCAAGATATAGAAGTAATCACAAACATCTTCGTCTCATCGTTTGTGATTCCACAATATCTTCTTTCGCCGCGTCGATTAAGATTATTGTGAGGTGATTGATAATACTAGGTTGTTCTTCGGGAATATAAGTCCGGGTTATCAATTGGTTTCTGTTCACCTTGATTTATCAAAATACAGAAAAAAAACTCGTAGGTATTTTTGTGGGAGATAGATTTATCTATTACCGTAGACTTTTCTGTGTGATACAGATTTGTTTATTAAAGTCTTCGACTTTGGGTCGTAGCAACTCTTAGTTGTGGGTGAGATCAGCTAAGGGAATCAAGTGCGTAGTATCCTGCTGGGATCAGAGACGTCAGGAGCGCAATTGTACCTTAGATCAGTGTGATATTGATTGGGGTTCAACTATAGTCCAGACTGAAGTTAGTTTGTAGTAGGCTAGTGTCTGTAGCGGCTTAATACAGTGTGTGTTCAATCTGTACTAGAGTCAGGTTTTTCTGCATTTGCGGTTTCTCGTTAACAAAATTCTGGTGTATGTGTTATTTCTATTCCACATTATATATTGTTATATAATTGAAATATCACAGGTTGTGCGTTAGATCAATCAATTAGAATATCCAACCTTTGGTTGTTGATTTACATTGATTGACACTTGGATATTGGTCTTTGGTACCATCAAGTTATCTCTCTTGTATATTTTGATTAGACTTGCAGATTTCTATTTGCTTGAGTAAGAATTAAATCGAGAGATTGAGATATCATAACTCTTTGATATACTGTTAATAATATTGAGTCTAGTTGATTCTCTTAAAAGTATATTGGAGTTAGTCCATACAGATTGCTAAGCGAAATATTGGGTGTGGTTGTTGTACCCCCCGCTTTTTCAGGAGGGGAAATGTTTCATATCACCAGCTATAACTGACGAATGTAGGCGACTATAGTCTATACTTATAGTCCTCCAGTTGAATGTCCATCTCTTTATTTCTTTACTTTTTATAGTTGATTTGATTATGGGTTTTGGTGTTTGATGCACTAGGTGTGGTTTGGTGTGCTGTCATACGCATGATGAATGGTACTTGCACATCTAATTTGGCCTAATCGGAACAAATAATTCTAATGATTCTTTTACAAATACAAGATCAACTTACCTTGGTCACCTACGACTCGGCTAAATCAAAGAAAACCTTGTCCCATGTAGCCAACATCACCACTACCCAACATCCCTATTTTCATTCTTTCCTGTACAAGCTGCTAGCAACGAGCGCCACCATCTTCTTAAACCTTCTCGATTACACCATTCTCAATTATACTTCAAACTCATCAAACCATCTTCTTAAACTTTCCCCTAATTCAATAACTTATATTCAAAACTAGCTCTACGAGGTTCAATTCCAACATAAGATAATTCTCGTAACTAAACAATTAATCTATCCATGATTCATTTCCCAATTCACAACCATTTCCATGACAAAACACATTCAACAACGCGTGCACACAAAAATCAAAAGAATAGTTACCGGAATTAGCAAAACAATTACCTCACCATGATCAGCTGCTCAGTGTACCATATATCATCATATTCTCATATTCCATTGTCTTCATGCTGTCTCCACCGTACTATATCACGGAGATCATATAACTTCCTACGATTAAAGTTTCTTCTTTTCTGTAATAAATAATTTCTCTGTCTGCTTCTTTGTCAAGCTGTAATTTATATTCTGTGTCTTTTCTTGTTTATAAGCTAGCGCTTTATTGTTAATGGATGTCGACTCAAATCATTCCTTCATGGTATAGAAATTGAGAAGTTACAATCTATCGATTTGTCAAATCTTTATTTAAACCTCTTCACGATTCTTCTAAATATTTAATTTCTTCCTTTGATTTCCAAATCATTCATTAATAATTCAAATTTCAGTTCTATCATTTGCGACTTCTCTATAAACTAATTTAAACGTCCAATATCAAACTCTGAATTTGTTAATCTAAGACTCGAATAACAATTTCATTATTCTTGGAGGAATCTCATGTTGCCGATCAATTAGAGTTTAAATCAAATATCTTGGTCAACTCTCATCGTCTCCTCGATACATAATCTATATTAAATAAATACGTTGAATAATATATTATCTTGTTGATTTGAGTAATCGTGATAAATATGATTATTCTCTCTTTCCGATGATGTTATTGTCTATATACGAAACTTCTGTGATATACTGGAGGCATTGAAAAGGTTATAAGCTCATCATCGCTTAATAATTCTATAAACATGTAATATTGCTCTCTAAACGGTGGCAATTTATTTACGGTGATTTATGCTTGTTTTGAAATTGTTCAATCGAAATTAATGGTTATCACACTTCTTATCATAGTCAATTCTCTTATTATCTTTGTATAAATCATACGTAATCCCCCTTATACTCATGTGTTAAATTATCATCATATGAGTGAAGATTGTTATGGCGGTAAATCAAATTTTCTATGATCTTACAATAAACTTCTTCTTCTTGCTCAAATGCATTAACTTTAAATCTTCTAATCATGTGTTAATGTGCACCTTAGTTTTAGTAACTTCTTTGGAAGATATAGTGGATCTGAATCTTATTTAGCAGAATATAATTTATATATTACGGTATGAGTGCTAGATTCTAATCTACATCAACAGTTGAATATAAATACACGGTTTACCTTTATTGTATAGATTCTCCCGGTCATCTGCTTGTTGTGAAGCATACTTGCGTGAAAGCAAATTGAAAGCGATTGAATTTTTTATATATCGATTTGTCCAATGTTAGTGTGCTGTACATGGTCTAAGCAGGGAGAATCTTTGGTTTTATAAAATCATGATGTTGACTAGAAGTGTAAAATATAAATTCTGATTAACCTCTGTGAGAGTGTGGAACAAATTCATTTATCGATAGATGTACACATTACTAAATACATTTGGATTTCTGCAATCTGCTCCAAATCACACGTTCAATCGAACAATGTGCTTCTTGTTCACTAGCATCTAAAAAGTTGATACTCAGGTTCACAAATTTACATGGAGATAACTTAATTGATCTATAACTTTTGATGCTTGCGTTTTCACTGTGAAGGATTTATCAGCCCAGGAAGATACTTTCTGAGGCCCTCATCATAATGGTCTCACTATCCACGCATTTCATACATCCAACCAACTAAAGCAAACTCTCAGACTTGGAGTTTACCACCAGCGTGTCTGTTGAATTTTGTGGCACAGGCTAGCTCACCCTTCTTATCAAGCCATGAAGTCGTTTGTGAGTTAAATTCATAACTTTACTAGTGCACTAAGGTCCCCATTATTACTATAATGGTAATCCAATTAGGCGAAGTCATAAGTTGTCCATTTAGTCTTCTAGTTATCTTGTAGCTTCAAAACCTTTGGAATTGCTCTGTCTTGATCTTTGGGGTCCAGTATCTGTTTAATCATTTACGGATACAAATGTTATGTTAATATCATTGATGATTTCTACTAAGTTTTGTTGGATACTTCCTTTGTTTGACAATGGCCGGTTTCAAGAAGATCTTCTTTACGGATTGAAGGCTCAGGTTGAGAAACCTTTTAACAATATAATAACATTCTCACTATAAAGATGGTGATGGTGGTGGAGAATTTCGTTAACAATGAAATTTATATTTTGCATTCTTATCTACTCCTGGTATTCAAGCATATGGACCTCTCTTGTCCATATACACACAGACGAGAGTGGTGTTGCGAATCTAGGCATAGACACTTAGTTAGTGTTGGGAGAACTTTTCTTATCTGGCTCAGGGTATTTGCTCCTTTATTTGGGTTTGAGGCTTTTGTTACTGCGAGCTACTCTATGTAGAGACTTCCCACCGAGTCTATTGAGCTTCAAGTCTCCTTTTGAAGTTTTATTTCCTGAGATGCAGGACTACAATTTCTTGGAACTTTTGGTTTGCTTATGCTTTCCTTGACTTAGTTAAGACACTTATGCTTCACGCACAAATTGGCACCAGAAGCACTTAACTCTTGCGTCTATTACTCTGTTGGCTACGGCAATGGCCATAAAGGTTCTGAGATGTCTTAGCAGACTTCTCTCTTGGTAAAATCTTTACCTCCGGACATGTCCATACTTTCAAGAATCTGTCTTTCTCTCGAGGTAACAGATATGTCTTCATCCGCGGCCGACACTTTGCCTTCTGGCTGGTCTTCTTGAGTGTCTCGGCATTTTATTAGTGATGTTCTGAAATTACGCACCAACTCTGCTGCGGGAGAAGTTGAACTTATAGCTGCTGATGAGTTGCATTCACTATTACTACGATGTTGTTATCACTCACGTTCATCGAGATATTGCATTCTACTGCTTTCATTTTCGACTATCCCGGTCTTTGCTATCTACTACTAATCATTCGATGGTTGAAGAGGGAAAGATGAGCCCATCTTCAAACCTTAAAGTTTATTCAACTATGCCACTCTCTTATACTGCTTCTTTACTACGGCTCGTGCAGCCTCATCAACCCCAACTTGTTTGAGTCGAAAGGCAGTCGAACATCCAAAGTGGAGTGTTGCTTTAACACATGATGAGACATCTTACTACTCTCCAATGCCTGTGATCCCATACTCTCTGCTTGGTCCTCCTCGTCCATCACCGACAAGTAGTTGGTTGCTGAAGTGGGTTTTTGAGTCAAGCATAAGCCCCGGATGGTACTATAGATAAGTTCAAATCCAGACTTGTTGCAAAAGAGGCTACCACATCAGCAAGAGGTTTTAGATTTATCTTTGAAACTTCGGTCGATTGCTACGAGCCATCTACTATCGAGGATTGTTCTTTCTCTTGCTGTCCAATTTCAAACTGATGCAATCACCTAATTGGATGTTATTAATGCATTTCTTCTTTGGTGATCTTGATGAAGATGTCTACACATGACACAACCTCCACTGGATTTGTTGATCCAGGATCCCATCCTACATGTGTGTAAAACTTGCCCCGTAAATCCTTATATGGTCTTAAGCGAGCTTCTAGAGCTTGGTGTGAGAGAGGCATTATTCTTTTGTCCGTGGAGGCTTCACTTCCTTGACGACTCATTCTTCCACTGTTTATTCAAAAAGCTACAGCTCAAGACTCGTCTCATTTTCAATCTATGTTGATGACATTCTTATAAATGGCGGTTCAACGAGCTACTTGTTCTGAATCTATCATTACTCAATTTATGGTCCCATTTTCCCATCGAGGATCTGGGTCAATTCATTATTTTTTGGAGTGCTAGTGAGTAAAATGAATTGCAACTTGTTTGTTTACGTCATAAACTAAGTATGCATTGAGACCTGTCGGATACGTTATGCTACTGAGGTGAGCTAAGCCATGCAGTTCACCCATTCCTCCTAGCTCGAAGCTTATAGCCCGGTTCTGAAAAGTTTCTATTTTGGAAGACCCTTCATCCCTCTGAGACTGACCTTTGAGTTGGTGCCCTTCGATACTTAACTTGGACAAGACACGATAGCAATCGGTTATGCTGAGTTAATCGGGTTTGTCGGTTTATACAATCTCCAACCCCTATGATCATCTCATTTGCAGCAAAGAGAAGTAGATAAGATACGTGAGCACACTAGAATATGGTATTTTTGTTCAAGCTAAGGTCTTTTTTACGTACATGGTTTGGATTGATGCGATGATTGCGGGTAGTGAGACCTCGACTTTACAGAAAGAGCCTTGGATGGGTGTTGCATCTTTCTTCTGGCTCTAATCCTATATCTTGGTCTAGCAAGAAAGCGATCTTGAGTTGCAAGGTCTTGTTGAAGCGAGAATTCGGGAAGCTTAGCTAGTTCAGCTGGCTGAGGTTTTGTGGATGCGCGACTTCTTGCAGTTACATGTTTTCCTGCCTCACTCCTCCTCTGCCCTTCTATGTGATAATCTCGGTGTTACATCCTACTCCTCCTCAATCCTGTGTTTCGCTCTGGGAAGATGAAATATCTTGCCGTTGCTTCTCATTTGTGTGAAGAGAACTGGATTTCGATCAGGATGCTGCTCGTGTCCTACATCTCTACCATTGAGTCAAGCTGGCCCCGATGTTTTTACTAAAGGCCTAGGCATTTTGGTCCAAGATTTGCAGTGCTTAGAGACCAAATTGAAGGTGCTGTCGCATTGTCTGCCACTTCAGTATCTTGCGGAGGCTAACGCCATGAGAGATCGTACCATGAGCATCATCCATGTTGTCACCATTTTCGGGCTTGTCATTACAACACAGCCTATTTCCTTACGCTATCAATAACTTCACCGCGTGTCCTACTCTCCGGAGATCGTATTGACTTTATGGTTTAGTTCTTGTTTTCACCGTAATAAATGGTTTTATCTATCTCTTTACTTTTGATCAGAATGCGTCAATTACGTTGCGAGTCATGCGTTCTTATTTTTGTAAAACAGCTTTGGCGTTAATGGATATCATTCGAATCATTCAACCATAAGTGCCACTTCTAGGGAAATTGAACTTTCAGATTTCTTACGCTTCGCTTGACCTGAGTTGAGCAATCCATCACAAAACTATCACACTTTGTTAATTCTCCCAACAGCGTTCATTAATCTTGTCCGTCGAGAAGAACCCTAGACAGTTCCCAAACTTCTTCGATTGATACAATCATGAATTTATCATACAGATCTACTTCCTTTGTTTATGAATCTCAAATTCCTAATCTCGGATTTCATTACGAAACCCTAGTCTTCTGAGTTTCTGATTAAAAGTTCTTGCAAGCTGAGATCGAGTTAACAATCCCGACATGTATACATTGTTGTTTAAGAATCTAGCATGCCTTCCAACCACTTACGATTGGGTAGAATCTCTTACTAAAGATCGATGAATCTCTTGTTAACATACTTCAACATCTACTATTACTCTAGTATAATGGATGAAGTTGAAAAGATAAAAATGAGAAAAGATTTTTTGACTCATGTCACCTTTTTGTTCTTTCGATACAAAAGTTGAGGCGCTAATTTGCAACCTATCTTTGTTTCAGAGTTATTGAGCTCTCCTATAGTCTAAAAGTGGAATCCATCCCTTTGAACATTCAAATTTTAGGGGGAAATTTCATGAATGTCTTTAAAACTTCTTTGAGCATTTCATTGGCAAGTCAATATGCTGCCTTGAAAACATAAAAGATATGCCTTCATCTTTTGAACAATATCTCTGTCATGGGTTGAAGGTTTTGCCGGTGGAAGTACGACCCTTGTAGGCACGAATGACTTTTTCTCGAGAGACTCTGTGCTGAAGCTCAAGTCACCCTAGGTCCAAAGGTAGAATTTGAATCGAGTTCGGTGTGTCAAAGCCGGGTTAACTATTTGGTCAGGCGCGGTCCATTGGGTTCGACTAGGTCATGGATTAGCAAAAGTGCCCATATATGATCCATCACATATGAATTACTCGGTGCCCGTTGATAATACGCTTGAAACTCTTATCATACAGGCCCAAATATCTGTCTTAACCGAAAATTGAAAGTTTCAGTCATCCAACAATAGTGATCGAAGCTTGATTTTGTAAACATTTTTATTATAGGGAATGCAGTTTGTTTTGGGGAAGGTAGTTGAAGAAGCTAATTTGACAACAGATGTATGAGGGGAAATATACTCTCAATCCTAATTAGATGAACTCTCTTGTGGTTGCATGATTTTAAGGCGAGGAGGAAGGTAGAGGGATATCTTTAAAGTGTTTTCACAATTATGTGCTTATGAGCAATAATTAGTAAAATTTGAAAGCAATTACTCTGTTAAAATTTTATACCACTAGGATTTTCTTTAACTGCTCGTTGAAAACATTTTAAAACACCTCTGTTAGCCGAATATAAACATGACTATCAAATTATTACATATTTCTTATAGAAAAAATAATGGAATTAAAAATTATTTAGAAATAATACTTGATTGATAAAATAAACTCGTATTTATTAAATGACTAAAATAAATAAATATTAATTAAAATGGAAAGTATATTGCATAATTTGGTTTTTAAAATTGTCTATATAACAAATTCTGCGTCTTATTTTTAATCTAAATTTATCTAAAGAATTTTCACCCGTATACCATCCTCACAAAATGAACTTTTTTAACATTTCAAATCGATTCGATACCATTCTAAAGAATCAATAATTAGTCATTAAATTCAAAGCCACCTAAAAGTTTGGAAGAAGATTGTTTATTATTTAAAGGTAATCTAATTTCTTCATCTTTTTTAGATGAAGTAACTTGATATGGTAATTTTAAATTTCTCAAGCCCTTTAGTAGATATAATTTAATGTCGATTTTATTAAATCACATCGCCTGTTTCAGTTAAAACCTATTTTAACCGTTTTACATTTTCTTGCGAGTATGCTATGTTTACTTATGCTGAATGTGTTTAGGAGCAATATGAGGAAGAAATGGTTTGAATGTCCACTGTATATGATGTTGTAAGAAAATAACGATAGATTTATTTAGTTTTAGCAAAAATTATTACATTCCTATCATGTTAAAGTAAGTGAAAATTACTACATTATTTTCTTACATTGGTTAGTTTATTAACTGAATCATATAACAAGTTACATTACCAAATCATGCTTTTATTTTTACCTCAATATTCTGAGAAGAGTGAGTATGTATATCTTGAATTAAGAAGCAGTTTGGGTGTAAAATTTTCAATGATGGGTCACCTTGACCCCGACAAGTATGCTCAACCTTATAATAACTCATGCGGTTGTGTAATCTATAACAGTAAATATCTTATTATACTTATATATATAAATTAAGTCGATAATTGCCCCTAAACCGATTCCTTGAAAGCGTGTCGACTCTGATGATGAAAATAGAAGATGATATTAATCATCATAAGAAAAGTTGCAACTTTAATTCCAAATTAAGTCTTTGTAGAGGAAACCCCGAGTTCTAGTGAGCCAGGTCATCTCTTTGCAGCAAGGGTGGATATATAGTTTAGCGGATAAACTTAAGATATCGCAACAATTAGATAGGTGGGGGGAGCCAGATGAGGTGATTATGTTGTTGTTGACAAAGGAAGTAGCAAGCAGATAATGGTTCTTTTCGAAGAAGATCTCAGCTCATATCTCACAAATCTGATTGTTGGGTATAATAATCTAAGAAGGTCCTTAGAAAGAATTTGTTGAGAGATCTTATTGAGCATGATTCCACAAGAAGTGAAGCATATCACTGTATCAAATTCTTTAAGTTAAATACGGAAGCAACAAAATTTTCTCTGAAATAAATTACAATTTGATGGTGGTACTTCTGTTGTCAATATACCAAAATAACCAGACTAAAAGTATAACAAAAAAACGCCTATCAGCTACAACAAAAGTTCATCTACAGTAATATTCTCCCTTCTCTGATTAAAATATGAAAAGGAAAAGTTGGAGTTTCAATTATGCTTCCAAAACTCCCCTTTTAATTTGCTTGAATCTAGTAGTAATCAAAATCCAACAAGCTTAATAATAGCCAACTATTTTGATATGCCTAACTTCAAACCCAATTTGGTGACCACAGATATTACCACAATAAAACCTATTAAATCCATTATGCATATCTTGACCATTTTCTAAAGTATAATTAGTTTTAAATAAACTTGATTTCCATAATCTGATGTGTAGTTGGCTAACCATGTTGTTTTCCTTCAGAACCAGAAAATATTAGGGCAAGAAAAATTAATAAACAAGAAGAAGAATTAATTCTTACGGCGATACAAAGGTGTCCGGAGGAATAGATGTCTCCCCGGGGGCCATAATAGTCGTTACTCAAAAATTTGGGCGTTGTCCTGTTAGTGAACATACATAATAGATTGGAAGATTGATATTCCTTTATTCATTTTTTGATGGGCCTCCATGGTTTTCCCATTTCTGTGAAAATCAAACTATTAAAAAGATATTAAGACAAATATTTAGCGCTAGTGGCTTTACTAACTAAACAAGATATTATGACTACTAAAATCGGAAACATGAGCGTAAACACGATTCTGTATGTACATGGTACCACTTGATCTGGCTCTTCTAAACATCAAAGTGAATAAACAAATTTAAATGCGGCTAAAATGTTATAGGAGGATATGGGCCAGTAACCAAATAACAAACCAAAGTGAAGCAGTTGAAGAAGCCAGCGCAATCATTACATCGGTGATACTAGTAAGGTTATATATATATTTGTTCTTTTTATTTGGATACCCTATCAAATTACGATTGTTCCTATATTTTTTACGTATCTTATTCATTTCGGGTTAAGTAGCATCTAATAAAAGCTGATTACCCTTATTGGATGAAGTTAATACTCGAACAAAAGGTTCAATATGGGCGATTTTTATGAAAATTCGTACATTAAAAATGAAGTATTTCTATGCACGATTGATATATTCATCTAATTGTTATCTTTATTGTGCGTGTTGTTGCGCGAAAGCTGCTTGTGGAAAAATTGGATTTAATCTATGAAAATGATTACGAGTTAAATTATACAATATAAGTTAGATTAAGTTGAGGCAGAAGGGTAAACTTTGGTGTGTTTTATGGAAAGACAATTTTATCACATACAATAATGAAAATCAAAAAGAAAATGCAAACCATTGATCAACAGTTTTGGATTTACCTTAAACAGATAGAACTTATAGCAAAAGTCGACGTAAACAACCTTAAATTAATAATGATATTATGATAGATTCATCATAATTTTGACAAAACGCTAAATTTCCGAAAACGTGACATTCAAATATAAACTATTCATATTACGTTATATTTGTTGATCTAAAGTTTATGTGGACACATATCGATATCCATTTTAAATAATTTCATAGTTTATAGGATGTTTATGAAATTTTCTACGATTGTGTAAAGAGAAAGTATGTGTAAATTATCTTAAAAATAAAGAGTAATCCAGCGGTTTTAGGAAGTTGCCAAACATTAATGTTGTTATGAGCTGCTTTATAAAATGAGTTTCTGAATCATGATTGACCAAAATTAGGTTTTGAAGGATTAACATCATATATTAAATTGATTAAATTTTCATTCAAATAATAATTCAGGATGAACGTATTGAAATTTTAGGAAAATTTAGTTAAATCTATGTTTTACAATGTATTAACTGTCATGAAACACGAAAGTACTGTGAAAGCGAGATTACCTTGAACAAAATCTGTATCGCATCATAATAAAATTAATCTGATGAACAGTAATATCTTCGTTGATAATCCGCGATTGATCTAGGTGATAGAAACTAATGAAAAATTGCACTAAATGGTGGAGGTAAATGCGATAGCGATGTTGAAGGAGAAACTATGAAGAAGTCTTATTCATTAGATAGTCAGGTATTACATAGAATAAACATTTATTAGTGGGTATTCAGAAATAAATTTAATTAAAGAGCGTATTTTGAATTATGTTTCCAATAAAGGGGCAGAACTCAAAATACAAAGATTATGTACTATTATTTTCTATGAATCAACATCATATAAAACAGGTTGTTGGTGTTACAAATGCCAAGTTGGACCTCAACAAGCTATTTAGCGATTAGGTATCTTGATTAAAGCTAAGGATAAAGGTTGTAAATTAATAATTCTACTGGTAGGGGAATACACTCTGCTCTGTTATTATATTAAAGTGGATAATTTTCAAATGGATATTAAAAAATGTATGTAGCTAATAACTTTGTTGAGAAAGAATTTTGGGTACATTCGATAATGTATAAACACAGAACTATGGGTATACAGGGTGACTTGACCGCAAATCAAAAAGTGTGATGATGAGTGCTAATTCTGAGGTATGACTCCAATTAATGATTTATTCAAACACTTGTTAATATTAATCTCTTGTCAAAGGTGCAAAGAGTACACTTAATCCCATGAGCCGAGTAAATCGATGATGTAAACTTAGTGATTCATTATCTCGTTTTCATTCAATTATCCATACATCAACCTTTTTCCAAATAAATAACCTCTCGTTCATATCACCTTCTTCTCCCAGTCTGAATTTGGGAGCCCTAGTCCTTTTTAGGTTTGAAGTAATATGGTTTTGCAGAGAATATTTTTACAATTCTTCTAAAATTTGATATTTCATGTTTATGAGTTCGTGGAAAATTATTTCTTTGCTTTAAACTCCAAACTCTAAAGTAAAAAACTAAAGATATGTGGAACAAGGAGGGTTCATTACACTGGAACACGAGGATAAAAAGAATATTATCAGGTCAATCTCAAACGGCATAGAGAAGACAACATCTTATTTTGAAGAGAACTCAAGAACGCGAGATTTTACTCTTAATCAGAGTTTGAAAAAACTTCTGCAAATGGAGAAGTTGTGGAAGATCCAAGTCTGAAAGCTTAGCATTTACAAAATACCATGACCTTTTTCATGGTGACATCCCATTAAGAAGAAAGCTAGCAAATCAAACGGTGCTACAATGTTGGAAAGCTGGTGATACATGAACCCTATTTAAAACATTATGGAATATTACAAACTTTATTCTGAAGAAGAAGGTAATGAAGCTGAACTTAAAAGCATTATCACCTTAAAATCGCTCAGTGAAATCTTTGTAGAATTAATTCTAAAGAAAAATATTCTCTTCCTTCATTCTTGAGCGTAATAGCTTGCACAATCAGATACTTAATTATATTTAACCAAATGTTGACTTTTAGTAAAGTGTGAATACTTGCATTTTTGTTCTGGTCAAATCTACATGAAAACACAATTAAAATTCTACATTGAGAAGGTAAGATTTATGAACTGTACATTAACAAGTGTTTATAAAATCATTCCCAATAACATACTAAACTCAAGTTAGCAACAATATAGATGGTACAAATATTATGTTGTTACTTTGTTGGTAACTAGATAAACCAAATATAGCATCAATTAATAGACTTATGAATTCAAGGCTTAGATCTGGAAAAAATTAGCATTATTTACAAAGATTGACATGGAAAAAGGCTTTTAGCCAATTCAAGTCGGAAATTATGGAGTTTATTCTGCAGCCGAATAGGTTTTAGTATCAGAAAATTATTACTGAAAATGCTAAAGGTTTGACGTGCCTCCCTTCAACTTTCAAGATTTCTCATCAATGGTTTCTTCTTTAGATTTCTTCACATTTTGATTCTAAAAGGTATTGAAGCAGGTTATCAGTTTAACTCACTCCTTTTAATATAGTCATACATTCACCTAAAATATGTAGACAAAGCTTCTCGATTTAGTATACTTCTGTTTAGTGGTTTTTATGTCTTATAGCATTACTATCAATCTGCCTTACATTATAAATGATACAATTTTATTCTTTTGAATCTTTTTGATGAAAGGCTTCAGTCTTCATAAATTGTTTTCTAAATATATTCTTTGGTCTAAAGGATTAATACCTCAAGACAGACTTTCTATCCATTGATGATATATGAAACTTGTATGAGCTCTGGGTTTGGTTGTATACATGTTGCTTAGCTTTCTTTCTGTACACAGAAGCACCATATCTTAGACTAAAGCAAACTCTAAACATAGAGATCACAATATTAAAAATGTTTAAAGAAAGTCTTTATTTATGAGTGTCTGAAATTTCACTCAAGAGTAAGCTAGCTCTTACGGAAATGTATATAATTTCATTTGGAGTTTGTATTTTTATCTACTAAAGCTCTTCTACATTCAAATTTTAAAATTCTTAAATAAGAAAACTTCTTTGGGAATATGAGCTAAACTCAGATTTCATCTTACAAATTTGATGTTAGTTATCTTTTAGTAAACCAGGAGTGGTTTAGGTATTTTGTAACCAAGTGTAGATAATTCATAAAAATATTGATTAGCCTTCATAAGAAAATAAATTCAAGTAAAAGAATTATTGACTGATAAACATGGTAATGGATTTTCTTTACGAGTTGAAAAGTTAAATCTTCATGGTGTTTCATATTTGAAAGACAATAATTTGACTACGTCATATCTCAAAATTCTAGCAACATAATCCACTCGTTGAGATATTTCTTTGAATGATGTTTAGGTCATCATATACAACCACTTGATTTTGTCCTCTACAAATTATCATATGTATAAAGTATTTCAAAATATGGTTTCTGTGAGATAGGAATTATAAGCAGTTTTCAACTTCAAAAGGAACACTGTAAATAGTCTTGGAGCAAATGATTTCTTCTTATTTGCTGGATTAGCAACCACCCTCTAGAGTTTCAGATGGTCAGTGCAGATGGTCTCTGCCAACAACTTTATTGAGTAAACCAAATCAACAAATATTTATATGATAGATGTTAGAACATGATCAAGACTTTCTCATTTATTTATGCAGATAAAGTCCTCAGTCCCAACTTTCTTGTTTGGTGCATCATACGCGGAGGATAATCTATGATATCTTAGTCTGCGAAGTTTAACCATTTATCTGTATTCTTTCTCGTGGTGATGATCGGGAATCACAGATATATTTTCTCCGTTTAAGTATCGAAATCTGATCATAGTTTTACAAATACTTGTTAAAATCTTGGGTGATACAAGCTTGAAGATGCTAACCCAGTTGGCAGCATAATCCTTTCGGTATATAAATTTCCACTAAATCTCATTCCATTTCATAGTAGTCTACAATGGAATGGAAGAAATAATGCATTACCATTATGAACCTGTTACTCTTTTTAGTGAGAAAATTTGAAGTTGGTATAGATAAAAGGTTTCAATTTTACTTTAGATAATTCTTAACAAAGTAAAGAAAGTTATTAAAATTAATAATATGGGATTCTACAATAATACGATTCTTTTATTAATAAATCTATATTTTCTTTTAAAATCTCTCTTTTTAAATATATAATTATTTATCTTTAATATACTATATTCTTATCAAAAATAAAAATAAAAATATAAAATGTGCTTTGCTTTACAAATACAAGATTATATCTATTATAAGCAGATCTTTCTTTGTTATATACGATGTCGTAAACTCGATTTTAGTCTCTTGCTTTCTAAACTCTAACTTCTCCTTGTTACCTCTTATCTATCCTTTTTTAATTTGATCATACTTCAATCTTGTAAAATTTTAGTTTATAAATGATCTAGATTTGATGTTTTGTTGTAAGATCCTTTGATTTAAAATATAATTATTTTTTGATTAAAGTGATATTAATTATGAAATTAAAATATTACAATAACATGATGTAACTTCTACGGACATGGGATGCCAAGACGGGGAGCGTGTGGTATATGTGAAGCAGATACACACATTACTACGGTTTGAATCGTTGAATTGAATGAAGAAGATGATTTTACTATTCTGGGGGACTCTTCCCAGGGTACTCATTCATCTAACAATGACGGGCTTTGTCTCCGTGTTGTTCACATATTTAATTCTCTCATTGCAGTTACCACATGATTGCTCTGCCACTATACCTATCGATGCGCATGAGTGAAAAGACATGCGATTCAAACTGTGAAGTTTAAATAACGTCTTTGAAGCAGGAGAACCAGGTTGTTGTCTGCGATTGATAGCTGGAATAACAATACTAAGATAACCTATGATGCGCTAATTCTTAAATTGCATTCGCTTAAGCGAAACAATTAAGCCCAAAATCTGATTTAGATGGATAACTTACAAAAAGCATCTGTGAAACATCTGCTTGCTGGGTGCGTTGGTGATATGGTGGTTAAAAAGCAATTCCGTGTAATAAACAAATATAAGCGTGTTGTATAAAGAACATATAGAATAATATTAAATGAAAGGTATATACCTGTGAGAAGGTCTGGCGAGCGTGTGAAAGGTAAGTATCAGTGGTAGCAAATAATTAGTGAGTAGTCTGGGGTAATTGATGTAGAGAAATGTGCTTGCACGGAAGCAGTGCCATCATTATTAGTTGTCAGTAGTGGTAACTATGGTGTAAACTAGAGCGAAACACAAAATTGATCTCAAATGGTATCATGAGTTGTTGTGTAGACCATATAATATTTTAAATGTGTAACTTGTAAAACCATGTGGAGCTTCTAACTTTAATAATTGATGATGTATGAGCAAGCAAGAACATACCTGTCAAGGAAATCAAATTAGCTGCTCACTATAAAAAGATTATTAACATAAAGCAGTCGTATGACAAAGACCAATATTCCTTCGACTGATCATGTTTCTTACTACCGAATACTTACCTTGATTATAACGTATTATATAGTTGAAGACGAGTGATAAAGCATATCCATCTATGCTTGGATATATATGACACTGAAACCAACATGAAAAAGCGCCTAAACAAGATTTCAAACGATGAATGTTTTATCTATGACGACGACATTACTGCTCATAGATCTGATTAGATGCAATGACTGCGTCAAAAGTCTATTGTGAGCTGTAATCTTGCCGAAACCAACTTTGTTCTTAAAGGAGAAGAAGGAAGTAGCGAAACGGCCGAAACAGAAGATGGTGGTGTTGTTTAACCTTTTGAAAACAACAAAGATAAAGGATAGGGATTTTGAGGCCACATCCTCAATTCAGATCAGACACGTCGAGAACACCAACTATATGTATTCGCACAATTGGGTTAAAACGATGTCTCAGTTTCATCCTTCCCCCAAGATACTTATTGATGAGATATCTGCTTAACAATAGTTCATGAACTCAATGTCTCAAATTCAGTTCTCTCTATGAAGGTGGTGCAATTAAACCTTTGCTTCTTTATGGTAAAGCAAATGGGCATTATAGGACCAACTAGATTAGGAGATGGAGTATTAATGGAATCTTGATAACAAAACTAAGTCAAAATCAGCAAGTTACTGTAGTGAGAAACAGAATTTGAAGATGAAATCGAATTTTGTTGAAGCGATGATGTAGAAATTAAACACATAAATCAAATATGCCATTAATCAAAAGAGATTCAATTGAGATTACAGCATAGATTGATTTCTGATTGAGACCAAACCAGGAAATGGAATCCAAGGCACATGAGTTAGGAAAGTCAATTTCGCTAAGTCAATGGCAATTACCTTCGAAGGCGTGGCGGTGTCGAAAAGCCTAATTTCAGAAACCTCAAATATCAAACTTACAGAACTCATGGTTCTTCGAAACAAAATCGTTACTTGTTTGATAGGAAAAATCAGTTAATAGGTGGTGGTGGTGATAGGAAGGTGCAAAGAATATAGCAGAGTGCAAGCATGTAGAAAGCTTCCCCTAGAGTAATTACCCTTGGTAACACGGAGAGCATTAATACCACATTTGTTGATTTGATCAATTTGTTGGATGAAGAAAAGATAGTTTCTTTTAAGACTCTAGGTATTATATGCTCAACTCACTCTGTAATGACGACACTCTCACGTGTTGTTCCGTTTACACAATTCTCTCAAACTCTGCAGGTTTTACACGAGAAGACTCCTCTATATGCTATTATACAGATTGAATTGAAGTAGCTGTTGCTCATTCTGCAGCATGCAAGGATATTTTGTCTGCTAATTTGGGGTGCGTGGTATTGCATACATTTCTGTCTCACATTGTGTCTAGTAGGTGAACTCTATTCTAATAGGTACACTATCTTCATGTTAAATATAAATATTAATTGTGCACAGTCACGCTTAAAATTTTTGTCGGTTTTCCTGATCGAAATTAGGTGTATCAGACTAAACGGTTTATTTCGCTGAGGTTGTGAAAGTGAAAATCAGCTTAAGTGACAGAAGATAATTATTAAATCTGCTCAAACATTTTTTCTGCATTGTGAGTTCCTCCAGGCTTATGCACCATTTGTATAAACAAATACGAGAAGGCAGAAAAAGATCTACAGAGAAAAAGTCTAACCTTATTTATATTTTTTGTTTATTTATTTTTTTAAGTGAAATGGATGAATTGCAATTAACATTTCTTCTTCATTTCTTGTCATTCATTCCATGCACCTAATTACCGTATTCTTTCTGTTGTTCAGTCTGCATATAGATAGCCGTCTGCTGATGGGTGGCGTGAAAAGGTGATTCTGTGCAAAACATTTCTTAGTCATCAAAAAAGAAAAAAAACATTTTGTGTCTTGAGTAAGATAGACTACATCTTGTTGATATGTTTGTGGTTTTTTGCGGAAAGCTCAGAAAATGGCAAATACTCGGAAAACTATTGATGATATACCTGTCCCAGAGTCCAAGTGTCCCGTAATTTTGTCTGACTGTCAGGTCAGCAAACTACACCAACATAAATAAAAATGACAAAATAGAATTTGGGGTTCTTCTCATATCATGGCTAAATGTATTACCTATCTTTGTCTCATCTCATTCCCATGATTTATTAAAGTATAATAGATATTCTTATCCCACTGTTGTAATATTTTCCATTTAGAATTATCTCACTTTGCACTTTGGTTGTAATGACAAAAGATAACTAGAAAGACTATATGCTATATTGGTCCAGGTGTTTCTGCTCTCAAAAGTTATCATTAAATCAAGGGTAAATATAGAGGCCACTCACGATCTATTTTCTCTAAACAATAAAATCAAAGTAGCGACAAACCAAACTCAGAGACATTACGAGCTCTAATTCTATCTTAATATTATTAAAGTTGCCTTCATGAATCTGCGAGGTGCTATAATCTCGCTCTTGATTGATGCATACATATGTTTCTTTATCTAATTTCTAAAGTCTATCTTGATTTATAATGTATTAACGTGCATTCTAGTTAACAATTATAATATTTGTTTTCATTCATAAATCCACTATCATATAATCAAATATCTTGTATTTCTTTAATGTTATCAAAACTTAGTTTATTAAATAGTTCATATTTACAATAATGTGTCATTGAAGTTTGATCCGTGGATTTTGAAATTAAAGCTTGAGGAAGATTATATCATTTAATAGTTCTGAGATCTTACCTAACTCATATATTACCTAAATAATCAGGTCTTTATTTCTCTTCTTTGTCTTTTATGGATATTTGTATGCATGCTTGTAGATCTATAGCGAGAGCTGTTTTGAATGTTCTTTCGTACAATAATTCCTATTCATTATGACAGAATCAACATCAAACTTTGTCATTCATATCAGTTGCAGTAAATATGTTGGAAGATTACACCTTTCTGAATCAAATTCAATACTTTTTCACTCACATTTAATCTCATTCACTAAGTGATTTACTAAATCATTCATGTTGATCTGAAGTTTTCATTGTTATCTTATCTTCTTTGGATGATTTTAACTATCATGGGTTTCATCTTTAAAATTTAAATCCCAAATCATAAAAACTAAGTTTTTGAATTGTTCATCTTGTTAAACCAATTTGTTTCGTCCAAATGAAAAGATTTTCAATGCTGACATGGGTGAATTCAACGCTCTTCCCAACACTGCAATTTGCCTCAAATATAATGGTCTAGTTTTGGTTCCTCTGCCCCAAACCTCTCAAAATACATGAGCAAACATGGTCACGTGTCAATAATCTCACACTTATCATATATCCACCTTCATTCCCTACCCAAAATTTTGGGTCTATTCTCTCTTATGTTGTTTTATCTTCCATAATATTCTTTAAAAAGTCTTCAAACTTTTCCTCCTGTCTATTCTGTCAACGCCCCTTGACATGTGACCATCTTCGTCGTTTGGTGCCTTTGTTATCAATCTCTCCTCTACAACCCTGTAACTTGCCCAGTTCTACTAAATGTGTCTTCCTTGCCGTTTTCCTCCTTCTGTGGATACCTTTGCCTTGATCTTAACTAAACTAAATCTCCTTTTCAAATCCTTGCCAACCTTTGTGAACGTTGCCTCCCTTCGCGATCCTCAATGTGTCAGAAAATAGGATCACTCTTCTTCTCTCTTTGTTGCCCACCATTTCATATGTCTGCCTTACCATAATCTGCTCACGACTCACCACCACCTGGAACGTGAGCCACGACCATCCTTGCCCCTTAGCCTCTGTCTCTAGTACAATATGAAAATGTTTGCATCCCCACTGCTGTGCTGCCCTCCCCATCTCTGTCCCCTCCTTCCCGACTGTCTCGCGTGCCCTCATGCTTCCTACCTCTCCGACCAGCCGTCCTCTCAATCCCTCCAGGACCGTCCACACCTTATTTGCCTCCCACTCTGGACGTCACCTCCTGTTTATCTCACCTCTCTGAGAAATTCATCCCCACACCCTCAAATCCAACTACCCTCAATCTCTGAGTATCATTTATATAAGCTGTAACCTCCTCCATGCCTGTAGCTCCTTCTGGATACCTACCATATGGTACTCTGTTATTTTCACCTATCGACCATTAACAATCTTCATACCAGCCCCTTTATTGTATCTCTCCACTCTTCATCATTTCTCACCTATATTATCTTAGAACCTCAAAGCTGGAGAATATGAAATAAAGTCTATTCTGTGGCTTAATACTTGAACTTGTACCGACCACATGATACTCATATTATTAATTCCATGTCATTGTTCGTCATAAATGTAAAATAAGTGGATCCTTGTGTACAAGGCTCCTCTGTTGCCAATGACAATCTCAGCAAGTTGAGTTGATTGTTTTAGAACGTTTGAATCCGGATTATTGGGCTTTCTTGCTATTATCTGAGTTCTGCTACTATTACCTATCACGATCTTGCTTCCTTACATCAGCCTAGATACTCAAGAATCTTTTCTTCATGATCTAACAAAGACGATCCCATGTTCGTGACCTCCAAGGATTTGTTGACCTGATCCACCCCGGATTACGACGTACGTTAGTAAAGATCTCTTATAACCTCAAAGCAGGCTCTGAACATGGTTGAAGATTTCAAGTTCATCACAAAGTTGAATTCATGAGTAGTGTATGCAGTCCCTATATGTGCATGTTTATCAATGCAAGGATCCAAGAAGCAGCACCCTTACTTTTATATGTTGATGACATTATTTGTTGCATCCTCGATGCTCTCTATCACTTCTTGATTTGATGAAAGTTTGCTATATACGACCTTGGTCCACCTCATCATTGCAAGCGTCACAGTTGAATCATCACCTACAAGGTTAATACATCTACGGTCATTATATACACCACAGTTTATCCTTAATGCCTCCATGACAAAATATGACAATCGGTGGCTTTCTCGATAAACCTGATTCAAGCCCTAGTGCGACTCTGGTCGACGACACCGGATCCCTCTATCTGAACCTATGGTACTCTTGATGCCTCACTTTATAATGGGACATTGCGTCTGTGGGTGATGGTATCTTCTGTTGTGCATGACCCTGCGTGAGCCTCACGCGCATTTTGTACCCTCAACGAATCCTTACGCTATCTTGAGCACCTATCAACCACGGTTATTTCTCTGGTTTTCACTACTGCAACCGCGGCGTACTACTACGATAAAGTGGTGAAGAGCTCATCCCGACTCTCGACAGTGAAAAACGCTCCCTGAAAGCGCTGTATTTCTTGGTGACGATCTCATCTCATGGTCATCAATGACAAGCAACGATAAATCGATCTGCAAGCGAATAAAGGTAACAAATGAGTTCTTTGAGACAACAGCAACCCATGACAACTGTTGGCTCACTTCTATCTGACGTGCACTGGGTGCCATTCTGGCGACAATGTAAATCAATATATATCACCAGAATCTGTTCAACATGATGCATAAACATGGAAATTCATTAACCATTTTATTCGTGACGAAATGGTAATGGTGCCATTCAAGTCATACTACGTCCCTCACAGAGAACGGTGTCGGCATCTTCACTGAGGGCTTCTAAGTGATTATTTATTACATTTTGAATTACAATCTTAGCATTTGTTCTCTCACTTTCGATGAGGGGAATATGTCTGGATATTATATTATCATGACGCCTTGTTGCACCATTAGATTATCTCCCTTTAGCACGGTTGTAATGACAAAGAAAGATATTATGAAGGTTTTATATATATAATGGTCCGGGAGAACATTTCTCCTCGAAGTTATCATTAAATCAGAAGGATTGATACTGACATTCTTGAGGCCGATAATATTTAGCCTATCCAACTACTAGGATAAGCAATATTTTGGGTGTATTAGCTAGTATTAGGGTATAAATCCCATATAAATAAATGCATTTTACACATCTACCTCTATATATGATGAAACTTGGATATCTTTATACTACTCTCCTTTTCCTAAATTATTAATTTTCTCTCTAGTTCTTATCTTGAAAATAATTCCCCTTTATGTGTTCTTTTTCCTTCCAGAAACTCTTTTGAGATTTTTTCTTTCTTCTTTTGAAGCATAATATGTTGTTAACTTCAAGAAAATCGGTATTAAGATGTTTATTAACTACAACAGCATAGATGATCAGATAATGAAAAGCAGACTCGGATCAAATTGCGGTTAAGGTAACTTAATAGAAAATAAGTAGCTAGTAGAGACTCCGGAAGCCTCTTTCAGGTATATATTTATTAGTTCTTTTTATTGAATGTTGAAATAGGTTTGTTTCCAATTTTTGAATTTTGGAAAAATAGGTTGTGATTTAATTCTTGGATTTGATAAACAATTAGAAAGGAAGATTGTGAATTTGTTATGCTGAAGATCCGGACCTATGAAAGCGTTGCCCTTGAGTTTTCGAATCAATCAATTGAGATTATTAGATCGTAAAACGGATTTTACGGAAAATGAAAATCTATCATATTATCTAATATCATTCTCATTACAATCGTCAAATGTGATCTGTTTAAGTTATAAAGTATCAAAACTACTGTTTTGATCAAATTTACAAATCGAGTTTTCTTTTTCATTTTTGTAGTTTGAAAAATTAAAACAGATTGATCGATTCACTCGGATCAATGATTTCAATAGAAACTTCCAAACATATAATTTGTTTGTTTGATGGTGTATTAGAATTTAGAGTCTTAGTTGTTTGATTATATCAAATTAAATGCTTAATTTGCAAATTTATTATGATTTTCAAGCTAATTTTGATTTCTTTTGGAAAGTTAATTGAGATACAAAAAGTAGTTGGGGCGATTCTGACTAAAGTATGAAAAACTCAATAGGTTTTGATTTCAAATATTGAAAAACCATCCAAACTATAAACGATAAAATATCACGATTGCTTTTATATTCCCAATTAATTATTCTTTGTAACATTATGACGATTAATTCATTTCCAAGTGACCATATCTTATCTGATCGCTACTTACTGATGGGGCCAAGCCGAATGAGAATGAAGATGAGTTTCACATTCACTTCTTGAGCCGGAAAAATAATATTCGCGATTTGAGAAAAAGTGATATTTTCGTTTTGGAAAAAGTAATCACTTTATAAATTGGAAAATTGTGCAAGCGAAATAAAACCAGGATAACGAAATCATCACTTTCTAAAATATGAGAAAAAATAATCCGTCTATAAACCAAAATATGGTTGCATGATATACCATCTGTGTATAACGGTGGTTGCATAATGGATATACATTCAATTTTAGATTGACGCACAAAGTGAAGTATGTTTTTAAACAGAAGAGAAGTACCTTCGTTTTATTAATTCGTTTGGAAAATTGGTTGATGCATAAAGCGAAAATACAACTCGTAAAGTATATATCATGATAAGTTTATAATGAATCATTAACTTTAAAATTGTCATAAGTAAGCTAAATACCTTAAAATTTTATAAAACATAAATTGATATTCTTGTTTGCTTACTCTTTGCATTAGATTTTCTGTATGAGATAAATTTAAATTCAAGACAATTTCAGATATATTTATGTTAAGTTTGTATTTATTACCCCTAAAAGAATGGCAGTTCTATGATACAAAAATAGGTTCTATCTGGAATAGAACCAAACCTGAGTTTGCTTCAACAAATCATTCTGTTCAATAAAGCAGCAATTAGTGACCAAGCAGTTGTGGTTTGTCATCAAAGATAAACAATTACTTCCCATGCAATCATGTATCAGTGATTTGTACCACAAGCTGTTTTGCGTGCTTCTTGTGGACATCCCACAGAATTGCACACTCAACGCCATGACCTTTCCCCTCCATAGTGATTCAATTCCCAAAGCACTTCTGCCTTTTATCCTGCTTTATCACTAACTTTATTTATCTCATAATTTATAAATTACACA
Organism: Papaver armeniacum; assembly: GCA_023531295.1. Taxonomy (NCBI): domain Eukaryota; kingdom Viridiplantae; phylum Streptophyta; class Magnoliopsida; order Ranunculales; family Papaveraceae; genus Papaver; species Papaver armeniacum. The sequence goes on from JAJJWW010016992.1 coordinate 133,070, forward strand.
TGTGATTGTGGGACATAACATGTTTCCTTTAAATCCCCCTACCTGAAAGTAATTGTTAATGTAAATATTTGTATTTCTCTTTCCTGCTCATAATGTTTTATTCTCTAATTTATCTCTAGCCTCTATAAATTAAATGCCTCTCCTTCTCTCGTGCCTTACCTGGTTGAGGGTTAAATCAAGTGTCGAAAAACTCATTGTTTCTCTCCCCAAACAATGATCAATATGATCATGTGTGCAGTGCAAATGACTAAATGACTAAATTTTACTTGGGCATGTTTTTTGTTTAAATTTGTTCCAATGAATTGTGATTGTTTTTTAGTTGAAAATACCCACAGCAGAATATAATAAAAATTTGATAATTATTTAAGTGAAACAAGATATGGTGTTTTAGTTCTGAGTTCTATTTAGGTTTGGTTTATGTTAGAAAGTGTATTTCATGAGAATTTATTTTAACAAAAAGTGTGATGATCGTCACTATAAGTGGGCTGTTGATCCTGGGGTGTGTGCACCAAATTTTGAAAGTTATCAATGTAAGCGTTTATTGCTTCATGTGCTCTCCTCTCTCTTGCCTTTCAATCGTACATATAGTATCAAACTTAGGTGATGGTACGAAAAGGAGAGAAGGAAAAAAGTTAACAAAAATTTTCAGAAATTGGTTTTAAAAGTGCAAATTCTGATGATAATTGAAAGTTGTGTTTAGTTTTACTGGGAAGAAACTGAAGTTGTGTTTGGTTAGAAGAAGGCATAGGTCTTGATTTACTGGCAATATTTGTAACTTATTCATGTCATTGCTATTAATATCTAGAGTTTGTTAAGCGAGAGTTTAAAATAAAAAAAGGTTGATGTCACAAGCTTGATAATTCTTGCTGCTATATTACATTGATGTTTCTCTAAAGTGTGAAGGTGAAAAGATGTGCTGTTCGTAAAGTTGAAGATTCTTTCTTTGTTTTCGGTATAGAAAATTCACATGGTTCTTAGTTCAAGTTTTAAAAAAATCAGCGTCTGGTTTTATATTTTTCTGAAGACATAAAGGTCTGCTGCGCTTTTGTGTCTTATTCGTGTCTTAGAAAAGGGAAAACATGCTGAACACAGACAAGGGATTTCGTGGGTTGGTTATCGTCAACAAATAACGAAGAAAGGTATTACTACTATGGTTTGTACAACTGTTTTACGAAAGATGGCTTATTTTAGAAGATGGAAAAACAAAAGAAACTTGGGGTTTTATCTAGAAGGGAAAAAGTTATTCAAACTAATACTGATGCCTTGGATTCGCCGATATTCGGGTTAATCAATGACACCCTTTAATGAAATACAATGTCGTATTTGTTGAGGAACTAAGGATGAGAAAGAAGTGAAACACTATGAACAAGAAGAAAGGTGTATCAAGTTAGGACTGCTGGTGATTATTATGAACATTCAGACAAAGTAGCTGTCGAAGTTTGATAGGACATATCTGATATACCTAGGGTTATTATAATGCTGGTGATTTCTCCCACGGGATAACATGGAATAGTAGTTTAGTGGAAGAAGGTAAACGTTAGCAGATCAGTGATTATCTGTTGATTGATGGTTTCTGTGATCGTGATTGAAGCTCGGTGTGAATTTCGTATACGGTCGAACAGCGATAAAACAAAGAGAGATGAAGTGAAGGTGACTGATGATGTTGCTGCACCATAAGAAGTTGAACTTTAATGTTGTACATGATGAAATTTTAAAATCTTCTGTGAGAGTAATAATCGGTAATAGGTTAGCTTTAAAAAAAAGGCTAAAATGAATTAAGTAACAGAAGGCTCGTTTCTGCATTCAAAATTGGGAGCCGAGACAGAAGAAACAAACGCCAGTCGATTTGTTTGATTACAGTATGGTTTGATTATGTCATTGAAAAGACTATGTAATGAGTGTTACAAAGAACAATCACAATGCAGAAACAATTACAGAAGGCATGCTGTAAAAAATTATACAGTTTGTGACAGTAGAAGCGTAACAAGAAATGTACTAACGAGAAGTGTTATTAATTTAGTGGCAGAAACATTTAAAATTGTATGAAGGTAGTTTAAGAACAAGATTATTGTAGCGAGCATTGGTTTGTTTAAGAAGGTGAAGAAGCTTTGGGTGAGTAGTTGTTTGAAGGGTTAGGTTGTGATTGAATCAACGAAAAAAAAAGAAAGAATCAAAGTTAGTATTGATGAAGGTGGCGTCTGATTTTGATGGTCAAATAGATTAAAGAGACTTATAATGGCTAAGATACTTATGAATTATTTTGAGCTTAAGAGGAAAATGCCTTTGAGATTCAGCTCAAACATGTTGAGAGGAAACTCAAGTATTGTGGTTGAAGAGCGTGGCGAGGAAAACTTGAAATCCTACAAGTGTATGGAACTTGTAAAAGAAATGCAACTTGCCGTGAAGGCGTAATAACCACGAGAAAGATTGTGAGAAGAGAATCTTGAAAACGAAGAAGTGTGAAGAGTTTGCGAAAACAGCCTTGTATGGATTCTGAAGAAGAAACAACAGTAATGTTTGAGAAAGCAAATAATCGAGAGGTGATGGGAAAGTGAAAGAAAGAAGACGTCTAGAGAATTGTGATCGTGAGAAGTGAAGCAATCCCGGTGTGGGATTTGGACAGAAGAGAAAGAAATTCGTTGTGGAATTTCAGAAGAGAAAGACAACAATGAGTGGGTGAAAATCCCATGAGTCGTGAAAACGACAATAATTGATTCAAATATGATTATGAGTGCAATAATCTTGAAAAATATTGTCAAAATGAGGTGAATCAGATCACTATGAAATGATAAAGAAGAAACGTAAAGAAACACATGAGTAATTTACTATGGTATGATAACGGTAGATGTTGATGATTGATGTTAAACAAAGAAAAAATATTAATTTGTAATTAGGTTTATTAGTTATTGGAAAATAATGGCACGGGTTAAAATTTTAGGATCATGGAAATTGAGATCACTTCTAATTGAAGTATCAAGATAAAAGGAGTAAAGATTCAGTTAGCGGCATCTTTGAAGATAAAAGAAGAAGAGCGGTGTTCGCGTTTATCAATGGAAGAAAATGAAAATGAAAGAACAAGAAACGTCTAAAGCGACCAGTCAATGGGAAGAAATTTGAAAGTAAAAGATTCAAATTATTGTTGAATGATATCTTAGTTTAAGGGAGGAGGATGTTGGAAGTTAAACAGATATGGTGTTTTAGTTAAGAGTTCTAGAGTTATTTAGGTTTAGTTTATATTAGAAAGCTGTACTTTATTTAAAATTTGCTATTAGAAAGTACTTCGATGATACGTCAAGTTTGTGAGATTGCTACATTAGGCTGTTAGCTTATAATAATTGTCATAAATTCAATTATCAATGTAAACGTTCATTACTTCATAATGTACTCTCCTCTCTCTTTATAAATCCTGCAAGGAATTGTGATCTGGGAAAACTAATTAGTTGTGTGTTATATTTATAATGGCAAACTTGGATTTATTCTCAATCACTTAATGTTAAACCGTTTCCCATTGACGGGAAAAAATATTAAATTTGGTCCTTTCCGATGGGCCGGTATATAACGGTCCTTACAAAGCATATTCTCTTATTTGATAGCGAATTTATTTAAAAATATTAAGCGACAAAAGTACCTGTATTAATTTTTACTCATTTTCTGCAATGATTCATTCAAAATAGATGTAAAAACCGGGACTAAATAGGACTTGTTTGAAAGTGAAGTCTGCAAAACAAAAACATACTTCATTCTCACGATAAATCATATAAAAACCTAAAAAGCAGGACTTTGTTAAAGAAATGAAATCATACCAAAACCTAAAAGCAGACTTGTTCAATAAGTCCATATAAGCTCAAAAAACAAACTTCCATTGACAAATCCATATAACTAAAAAACAAACTTGTTCAGTAAAATTCATTTAAATAATGAGATTCATTCAGAATGAGATTTCATATTCAGGAGTGATATAACCTTCAGCAAAAAGCATAAATCTTATCTCTTACATCCTCTTATTATTACAATATATTGTATCAATCTTTATTAACCTTCAAAAATCAAGGTCCAAGTAAAATTAAAATTATGTGAATTTTTACTGTCATTTTCTTAATATTTTATCTCTTCTCTCCAATACAGCGACGGAAAAAATCTACCGCTCCATCATCTTATCTTCTTGGTATTGTGTATATATAAAAGCATGGCTGCAAAATCTTCCGTGCATCTTCATCATCATATTCACTTATTTGGTAATATAAATAATGGCTTGAATAAACCTAAAAATTAAGCCATTCTTCATAAATGTTAAAACAATATGAGAAAAAAAAAGAAAAAAAGGAGGAAAACAGATACGGAAAATGAGAAATATTTTGAGATTGCAAGATATTCTACAAATTTTTATACTGCCAGATGCTGTAAGACCAATATTATTTTTAGGACCAAACAATATACAAAGAAAATGTTTCTTGGCTACAGGTGCTTCATTCATGTGTGTGTGCTAAGACTACTTCTGATTACTGTTGCCATTAGGACTAACGAACAATAGACTAGATCAATTGGATTAGACTCTCTCTAATATATTATTGGACCAATTGGTGACACCACTTATTATGTCCGAAAACGCTCTTTGTAACTTCTTGTCTGATACAAAAGTAGTACTCTCTCATGGATACTTTTTACAGTATGTAAGTTTCTTTTTGATCTTGAACTGAATATTCTCAAACAGTGGAAATAGAGCTCTAAACTGGCATATAAACTAAATTGTTCATATAACATCTATAAATCAAATCTTTATCCCATATTTCACAACTCTTGTTGCTTTTTTCTTATCTGAGTCATTAGATAGTCGAAATAATTGTACATTGGTCATTTGAAGAAAAATCATAAAGCATCCTGTTGTTCAGAATAATGTGAACGGAAAAATGAGGATCCAGTATTCTAGACCGAACGTCTTGCAAAAAATGTAAATGATAATTCTTCAAAGAGAAAAAATGCTCTTTCATTCTTCTAAAGTTTTCTTTTGTTTCTGAAAGGTTCCAGTAGAAACAAATATCTCCAATTCTTGTGAATTTTCCAAATTAAATTTGGAAATAAATTGCAAAGGAAGAACAATACTCTTGGAACTTGTGCTTAAAATTTCCGTCCCGTTTGGAAGTAAATACATTATGAGTTTTTTATCGATAAAGAATTTGATCTTTGGCGAGTTTTGACTTAAATCTGTTGGTATCATTATAATGATAAATATGCTCTCTTCCTACTGGTGGCACGGTAACAAGGGTTGTATTGGTAAGTCGAGGGGAGGAATATATTTTGATTATCTAAAATTTATAAATCTATAATTATCTCATAAATAATATTTTATATTTTTATTTTATCTTAAAAAAAATATTTTATATTAAAAGAAATGGTAAGTTCCAAAAACCAGAATCTTCATTTCTTTAATTTTATTGGTAATGAGTTGTCATTATGCATTCGTGATAAAATAAATTCGATTTATACAGAAGTATTGTCCTAAGGAGTTATAGTGTGGTGGACTAAAAAGGAGATAAATTATCAAATGAAAAATAGTAGACACAAATCAATATTTTATCAATTGATGACTAAATTTTACTAAAGGTCCTCCATATAAATCGATCATTATTAATATAAAATTGATGGAATGTTACTGCGATTATTATTACTCTATTAAATCAAACAAATAATGAAGAATCAAACTTATTTTTGAAAGTGAATCAGCATAATTGAAAGGAAATTTAGCGTATAGTAGAATGTCAGATTCAAAACTTATTACGGGCGAATCAAACACTAAAATGGTAGGTTAATAAATATGTATTAGTTTTTGTTGTAGGATTCTAAATTTTATAGTCTTATTGCATGAGAGGGCATGGGTGTAAGAAAGTATGTCTGCCTCTTATCTTAATTTTTTTGTTCTTTAGTGATCGCTCCATGCTTGGTATCCGTTTTATTTGATTTGTGTTGTTGGGATTAATGCCCTTAAGTACCATATACCAATGAATTCCTAAATTTTATAAGTCAAAAAACAAAAACAAATAATAAAAATAAAGTATACACATCATATAACATAGGTTGAATGCAATATGACCCTAATTTATTTCAAAGAAATCCAGAGTCTCTTATCGACTTCTGGCAGCTTTGGATCTGGAAATCAGCTAGATTAACACCTTGCTCTAGCTGTTTGAAACATATCTCACCAATAAGAACTGAAGGCCTCTTCTTTTTCTGCTGGATTTGTGTATTCGTTTATCACAATTCCTGCGTTAGCTGGCTGCATCAGCAACATGAAAAGGAAATTCAACGGACGGACTCTGATTGGTGAACATCTTGCACTTTTAAAATGGCAGGATTAAGTTTCCACTGAATGGGTGGAAGATGAACTAAATTCAATAGTTTGTGTGATATTAAGATAGGAATTGTTTTCTTGTTATCTTCCTCTCTAGTCTCTACTTGTGTTAGGTATTCAAATTTTGAATCATTTCTTCCTTTATTAGAAAATATTCTACTCCTCCGTTTACGAAAAAGTGGTGTCTAATTCGATTTACATATTTTGGCTAAAATAAAATGAAAAGTAATATTTTTAGGAAACGGCATAATACATTTGAAGGAGACATGGGTTTGTTTGTTTACATTTCCTCTGATATATAGTCTATATTAACTACCTAATGGCATTTTTGTAAATGAGAAAACCTAATCTAACGGCTGATTTTAGAAACGTCAACTCTAATTAATGGTTCCTACAGGAAACTTAATCCCTGGTAAATACGGATAATGTTTTGCAGCATCTATATCCCTACATCCTCTTTAGATACCTAAATGAATTTTGCAAGGATTAAGAAATAGGAGAGACTATCCTTTTAATTAGGAGTTATACATTGTTACCCTAGTTTGAATCTCTAATTTTTTATTACTTGAATAATTCAAACAAAACCAAAAAATGTAGAAGGTATTTAAGATTGTGTCTAGAAAATACCTTTACACAATTCTCTATGTTATGATGATCTGAATAACAGGTAGATAGAGGACCAAATACAGAAAAATATGACATTTTATGGGTAACTTGCAGCAAATAAAAAATCCCCTATTGAGGCATCTAAACTGGGGGCGAAGGAATCAGAATATTTCTATTTTTGTTTTTCAAATCATTATCACAGTAAGTCAGTTCCAAAGCAAAATAATACCCTTAATTTACGATTAGGTATTAATATTAATAATCAGTTGAAATCTTAAAGTATCATCTTTCAAGACATATATGGATTTTATTAAATTTTCCTTTTAATCTAAACCCCTTCAATTATTTACAGAGTGTCAATTTTGCTTTTTCTTAACACTTGTTTGTGCTGGCCTTTTCCCTTAAGACTCCAAACTTTAAGTACGGTACGTGCAGTCTCCTTATGAATTTGGCTGCTTTGTACTTTATTTATTGTTGCCAGTTGTTTCTCTTGCTGTACGTCTGAAAGTTCCATCATCGACGCAAGCAAAATATGTTTTTTTAGAATTGTTTTCTGTTATATGATAAACTCATCATCTGATAATCTATGAATGGGGAATTTGTGCCCCTGCTAGAATCTTAAATCAAGTTCTTTTAGATATTATTAGATTTTTATACAGTCTACCTGCGGCGTTCTTTCTTTAATTTGGTGATAGCGAACACCCCGCTCATGTATTTTTGAAACATGGTATAAATACTCTAATTCAAACGCTTCGATACATTTCCGATCACTTTGACCAGAGATGCTGTTTTGATTTAGTGGTAACGACCAGCCTATTATAAATGGCGTTATTATTTTTTGATTTTGTATGTAAAGCGAAATTAATCATTCCGATAAATTGAAATATTTTATTTCTAATTTCTAACACTATTTTATGAAAATGGATTCGAGAAGGGGTCCTATTATTGGTGAAATTGTAGAAGATTTAAACAAGAGACGTTTTCCTTTTATGTTTGTAATTTTTAAACAATCTGCCCATTATAAGATCATAATTCAAATTAATTTTATTTGTTTTCATTCTGTGAGCGTTGTCGTTCTTGATGTCCTCGGCATAAACTATCGTTCACAAAACTCAAAAAAAGGCTGTTGACGTTAGAGAGGAGGTTTCTCACGTTCAATGCTGAAGCTAATTATATTCTTGGATTTTAAAAAAGGGGTCCTAATATGGTATTAAGGTATTGATAAATCCGATTCAGTTGAATCAGACAGTTATTCATTTCTTATAAATGATTCAACCCTTATGACTAACTTATGACAAAAAAAATCTAAATAAACTAGGCGAAGGGTTAGAATATTTTATTTGTTTTGATGAACCTCTCCCTTCTGATGAAATTCTGGTTCATGAAATATTCTGTTTTAGTTGTTATTGTCGACTAATAATCAGATAAAATCTTCCAAAATATCATCTTTCTGAATTACAGTTTTTGTAAATTTTGTATAATCAGTCTTATTAATTATTGAGGACGAGCACAAATGAGTATCATTTTGCTTTATTATACTCGCTATTTATAGTCGCGCTTTGGCCCGACTCGAATTTTTAAGTATGCTTTACGTGTATGCGATAAATATTAAACCGGAATTTTGAAATGATGTTGACATGATTGTTGTTTTTCTTTTCTTTTAACACGTCGAGGATTATCATATGTCGACATAAAAAAGCAAATATCTACCATGTTTTTTTTTTGGGAAGAGACTTATGACTCATCGGTGGAGATATTATATGGGGCACGTGCCTTTCTGAATCTTAAATCAGATAGTTTTGGAGATATTATTAGTTTACTACCTATGTGTCGATATAAGTAAGGATTCTGAACGGCTTTGACAATGTTGGAGTTTGATTTTCCGAGTTACAAATTCTTATATGAAGTAAAAATATTACATAATGCTGTTTTAGTATACGGCGGAGGCTGCCGATTTTTGCATTTTTATTGACTATTTTAGTACTAACGCGTCTAACTAAATGAAAATCAAATCATAATCTATTTCAGTTGATTAGATACACTAATTACAGATAAATTTTCGTTTCGTCCACACATTAATTATTTATATTAATATTAATTTCGCGCAGGATTCATAATTTTTACATTAAAAATAAATTTAATTTCTGAAATATATTTACCATAAATTATTATAAAATTATTAAGTTTATACGCTATTCTGTTGAATTTAAAATCAAGTATGAAAGTCCGCATTGGACCCCATTTCATCTCAAATCAATTATAAGCAAAAATGTCGGCAATGATGTTAAAAACAAATGTTATTATAACTGATGTATTTCACAGGATTTGTGAATATCAAAGTTATCTTCTTCTTGAATGCCCACCTTATATAACATAAATAGGATGTATTCTCCTTCGTCTGACTAAGAAGAATTCTTCATCTCTACTACTTTTCATCTTTTTCTTGTGTCCCACTGCTCATTATAACATTTACTCTATTTGGGTGGTAATATATATATGTCATTCTTCTGTCTTTAAACGTATTTTTTCTTTCTTTGCTCGACGAAACATCCATATACGACCAGCATCTTTAACGTGAAGATTAACTGGTTTTGTTTCATTATGTGCTTTGGTTGCACCTGCTTGCCATTATCTTCGTAAAGATTTTATTCATCTAATACGTTTTTGTTTGCGTTTTTCTTTCTTTTGAATTTAGGGTGTTTGATATTGTTAATTATAAGATATCCATTATTTTCTATATTCTTTGAAATAGTTGTCTTCTTTTAATAAGTCTAGATTCTTGTGGTTGTTTTTCTGGCCAGCATCTATGGTTCTAAAATGATGGTGTGACAACCACCTTATTTTCCTCGGTAGGTCCGGAAGTTTTGCGAGTGTAGAGTGAATTCTCAAGAAGCGGAATTCATGATTATTGCAGCAGCGATTATTATTTTATTATTTTTTCTTTTAATCTGGAAGGAGAAGACATAGATATTTGTTATCAAATGTATTTTTTTGGGCAAATGTTTAATCAACCGTGAAGAGGAAGATTCTGAAAGTTTAAGGCTTGTATAAGTGTACTATCAATTTGTGCAATTAAAGATTCCTATTATAAATACGCTTCTCTAAACCCTAAGAGGATGTGGAATTTAATTAGCTAACACGGAGGAGAGAAAACCTAATATGCAAATAATCGATAAAATGTTCATTCCTCTCCGTGGATGTAGGCACCTTGTACAAAACCGTTAAATCTCTGCCTCTTCTCTTTATTTTGTATATATTTTTTCTACTAATTCATCGCGTCATCCATCAAATCATACGTATTTTATTCACCTAAATTGTATTTAATTAAACATTGAAAATTTGGTAAGCTAAGGGATTAAGTATGAAAAAAAAAGATAGTATTTTCGTTCAGAAAATCTGGAAGGCCCTCGAGATTGATACGATTCACTTAAAAATCAGAAAATGGGTGGGGTTTTGCGTGAAACATTGAAACATTGAAAGCGTGGCGATAACTTTGCCGTGAAAATGTTTGTAAGAATCGAAAGCGTTAGCGATTCACAGTACTTCTGAAAAGGTAACAAAACTTTATCGCATACGACTTACGCATATCGATATAAAATACGCTAATCATCTGAAGATCAATCCGTTAGATCGTGAATCCTGGACCGTGGATCGCGTAAACGATGGTGTCGCGATCGGTGCTTCTAAAGTCGTGGGTCCGCAAATCCGATCATTTGTGATAATGACGGTGCAATCGATGCGCGCGTCGATGTCGTTACGTCCAGGTCAATGGCTTCGTGGGCATAGTTTCATACGCCCGACGCTTTCAAGATTGCCGCGTCATGCGTATTCGCTCGGGATCAGCGTAACACGTCATTCGCCGCGATCGGTCATCATGCCACATCTGTGTACGCGGCATGGGTGTGCTCAGCTTTGTTTCGTAATAACCTGCACGCCGTTTGGTAAGATTGAGTGATTTTAGCTGTTAGAGATCCTCTTTGAATTTCTCGACATGGGCAAAATCGGTGTTAAGCTGCTGCTGCCATGAGCGCCTTGCCATTCGGATGAGGGTTAAGTCGATAAACATAATCGAGTTGATTAATAATTACTTAACATGATACGATTAAAGTTGAGGATTATGGATCCCTTGATATTTGGCCTTAAATATAAACACCTAAAGCCCTCACCTTTTGTGCTTATTAGTCGTTGCTCTTATACCATGACATAAAGTCTAAGTCTTGAGTATGAAAGGCTTACCTTCCCATAAGCTAAGTCTAATCTCGATCCACGACGATGATATTGATCGAAATCCAATAACCTTTGAAAAGCAGATCTCCCCGAGGCGATGGCCTTTAGCCAGCATTACGTTAAATCATGCCGGTATGAAGCACATTTTTACATTTTCCACTAGATCGTGCAGCTCAGGCATCTGCCGATCCACTGCAACGGCAAAGAAGTCTAACCTGGCAACATTTTTATTTTGTTATTTTTTGCAGTAGTGATTAAGGCGTCTTACGCCAATGTCAAATGCTTGAGTGGAATTCATCATCCTTGATCAGCGCTTTGAGAAAAACAAACTTTGCTTGTGATTCAGAGTTGAGAGAAGCGATATAAAGATGCTTTTTGTGGAGGACCACAGTAAGTCAGCTTAAGTGAGGAAGATTCTAGAAGTTCGAGAGCTTATTATAATTGTACGTAAGTTTTGTGCCGATTGAGGTTACGCAAACATAGTACCATATATCTAAACACAGAGGGATGGAATTTTAATTGTTCTTGGAAAACCTATTGTACTAAATAATCAATAAATGTTTCTCTTGTTCTCGTGGATATGGGCTTCGCAGCTTGCTGACATTAAATCTATACTTATCACCTATTTTTATATTTTCTGCTGATTTATAAATTAATAAATAAATCATGATGTTTTGTGCCTACAATTCTTGAAATGACAGTAGCGTCATAATTACTTCTAAAGTCTCTTCTTTATATATATTTATTTATATCATAATATGAAAGGCTAAAAGCATACATCACTTTATATTATAGTCTCTTCTTCGTTTCTATCCACTTACTACATTGGGACGTTACCTTCGTTAACTAACTCTCTGAAATAGCTACTTTTCTTTTCTTTTGTGCATCATACATAACTTTATTAACAAACCTGTTTCTTTTCTGCAGAAGAATGTGAATTTTACTTTTCTGTAAACTAAAGTACATTCATTTCAGTATATTTGTCCCTGTTGACAAAAGTATTGAAATGGAAAATTACTCATCATCTGTAACTTATAGTGGAATATTGGATTTACTTCTAGTAAAATAGATAGTGATTAATTAAAAGTCTTTGGCATTCTCATATATTTGTATTTATTGTGGAGGTGTATTAAAGGAAATAAAATGATGTAAATATGAGCTTGTGTAAAGCAATGCATTCTTGATATAAAGTTATATGTCGCTGCTCTTGAGACAAATGGCTAATATTTTCTTTTGCTTTGTGTACTGTATATAAATGTAAAAGTTCGTACATATTTTCTTTCTCATCTTCTGCAATCCTTCTCAATTGAAAGTGGATTTGAATCAATAACCAATTGTCAACTACCTGATTCTCAGCAAAATCATATGAAATTTACATCTTTTTCAAACTAGGTGCAGTTTAGCAAAATATTTCTTTACTGCATTTCTGGTTGGGTAATATGTATTTAATAATCAAGGTAAATCTTGGCTCTCACATACTCTGACTTTGTCTCTTGATTTTGGTAAATTTTATAATGGAAAATATACGTTATCTGAATGACACAAATAGGGTATCAATTACCATTCTTATGTTTGTTTGTAAGTAGTAAATAATATTTCTTTAACTGTTATTGTATGATTGTTGTTTTCTTTAACATAACACGTCAGTTCCATCTCTATAAACATAAAGCAGGAAATATCCTACTATACTTTTATTTTGGAAGATAGACTTATGGCTCATCAGTGGAGATATTATTTTGAGGCACATTATTACTGAAATCTTAAATCAGATAGTTTTTGGAGATGTTGTTAGTTTACTACCTATTTATCATTATAGCGAGATTCCAAGACATTTATGAATAAACCCCTAAAGCAATAGAAGTGTTAAAAATATGTTCTTGCTGAGAGTCTTTAGGGCGAAAAATTAAGCGACAAAATGAAAAGCTATCACAATCGGTGATTTGTTGATGGTGGGTTATTTTTAAGGCGTTTTTAATCTGAACTACACCCTTACAATCAGTAGATAAGTATACAATAAAGTGATTAATCAACAGTAAGGAAGATAAATTTGGACTTTATGCTTAGAATATAAGTTAAATCCATATATCTTTAGTTTTAGCTATCCTATAATAAGTTGATAGTGAGTTATCTTGACTCAGAATTAAAGTAGACCTTTGTCAA
>JAJJWW010016993.1:0-35377 GCA_023531295.1 Papaver armeniacum
GTAAAGAACTAAAATAAGCTCGATTGATTGAATTTGCTCTCGTTGATAGTAATTGCTTAGACATTGAGATGTTAATCTCTTGTTGTCTGTTTTAGTGAGATTTTCTTGTTTTCAATCATGATTCAGAAACTTATTTATATTATTAGAATTGTAAAACACCTTGATCCCATGAAGTGTGACGATTCCGGAGTCAAAGAGTGGGGAAGTGGAAATCGTGTCAAAACCTCTTGCTCATCGTGCGCGGAAACTTGGTTGATTTTCCATCCACTACTTTGCCAACTCCTCCAACTGATTGCACGACTTGCCACATTCTCATCATGTGTATGAAAACACGTCTTTCAGACCTTGAGACCAAAACCCTAGTTAATATTCCCCCATGTAACACGATTGATGTCTCGTGATTGTGGAGTCTGCAAGCGATGTGTATTTAATTAGTGCTTTGACTTCATGGGACGATGAGTCCTTGTATTCCGAGTCTAACGTGATTTGCAAATGTTCGAGACTCATGAATTGAACGTGTCTGTTGAGGCATGAGGTATGATTCTCAAGTAAATGTTGATAGTTAAGGTAGAGCAAATATTGCTCATTCGATGGATTGTTGACTATTGATAGTTGAACCAATATTCCTTAGTACGAGCAAATATTGCTTATCCGAGCAAATGTTGCTCGTTTGATGAATTATTGGTAGCATGACCAAATAAAATATTAATTTAAAAATACAAGCAACCCAACCGAGTATAATTAATAAAAATATTGATCATGGGATCAACGTAAAATTATTAGCGTTTGAATGGAATTATGAACCTCGGACTCAAAACCTAATTTCGATCATTCGATCAATTGATGATTTATTGAAAATCAAACCACGGAGTGAAGGAGGGGACCGGCTACATGTCTCGATCCCAGCCAGGATACTACACTTGATTCCCTTAGCTGATCTCACCCACAACTAAGAGTTGCTACGAACTAAAGTCGAAGACTTTAATAAACAAATATGTATCACACGAGAAAAGTCTACGGTAATAGATAAATCTGTCTCCCACGTAAATACCTACGAGTTTTGTTCGTCTTTTGATAAATCAAGGTGAACAGAACCAATTGATAACCCGGACTTATATTCAGAAGAAAAGCCTAGTATTATCAATCACCTCACAATAATCCTAATCGACGCGGAGAGAAAGAAGATATTGTGGAATCACAAACGATGAGACGAAGATATTTGTGATTACTTTTATATCTTGCCTATCGGAGAAATAAATCTCAAGCTAATCATTACGATTGTACTTATTACGATAGAAACATCAAGATCGATCACACAACTACGAAAGTAGTATTGGTCCGGCTTCACAATCCCAATGAAGTCTTCAAGTCGTTAACCTACATGGTCTCGATAAAACCTAAGGTTAAAGGAGAATCGACTCTAGCTTATACAACTAGTATCACACAGGAGGTGTGGGGATTAGGTTTCCCGGTTTCTAGAGTTCTACTTTATATAGTCTTTCAAATCAGGGTTTGCAATCTAAGTTACCTTGGTAACAAAGCATTCAATATTCAATGGTAGATGAAAACACGATTAGATTCAACTAATATCTTTCAACCATTAGATCGAAACTTAGCTTGTTACACACAAATGAAATGCACGTTCTAGGTTCATGTGCGAAGTACCCAAACATGTACATTTAGTTGGTTCACGTAGTTAACCAAATGGTTAGCCATATGAGCACTTTCATATCAACCATATTCTTCTTTACCATAAATAGTTCAAATGACTCAAATGAATCGGATTTAGAGAGTTTTTCAATTGCTTAGATCTTTATAATAGACACAATTGAAACAAAAACGATTTGATTCACTCGAATCGATTCATGAACTTTATAGCCACGGTTTGCAAACTTGCATTCCTTAGTTTATATAAGTTTAAGTTCACAAATAGTCGTTTTTAGAAAATAACTCAACTTAAGACGGACTTAAGTTCCGGAATAAGTTTGTTTACAATTCACAAACTCCATCAGATTTTCTCGGGTCGAGAACTTGACAGTCTGTGAGACTTGGTACGCTTGGATTTGGTCTGTTTTCTGGCTTGACAAAGTACGCATACTTTGGTTCAAGAAATAAGGACTTACACATATGTGTTACCACACAATGTTTATATCCTTCTATGGTTATATAATCTAAACTCTCATTTCAATCATTGAAACATTCTTAGAGGACGTTATATAGTTGTTATTCACAAACCATTTTTCACAAAGCCATTTTCAAGTGATTGAAACATAACATGACTTTCGTCACTAGGTAAAGATGAACTTGGCTAAAGCGAAGCTTACAAACACATTTTTCTGAGAGAAATAAATAAGTGAGATAAACTCGGCTCTAAATAGCAAATGTGTATAATCATAGTCTATATAGCAAAACGACTTTGTCTCAAGATAGGAGATAGAGTAGATAGACTTTTGAGTGATAGATAAGTTCAAGTCTCCACATACCTTTTAGTCGATGAAGTTCCACGGTTCATTGAGTAGTTCTTCGTCTTGTATGATGATTGCCATGGAGTCTTGAGCTCAACTACACTTTCTATCCTAGTCCAAGATTTAGCTAATAAGTAGACTAGAAATCAAGACTTATAGTTTTGATCACTAACATTGACAAACATGCTTGAGATAGCAACGCATGCGAGTTCGACCGAGCAATGCTCTAACAATCTCCTTTTGTCAATTTTAGTGACAAAACTATCAATACATATGGAATACAAAAATAGATGAATAAACTTTTGTAGCTCTCTTCCACATGCCTAATCTTCAACATTACTCGAAATCTTCGTCACTTCCAAGTACTCCAATGATCGAAGGTTGTAAGTTTAGCATCATCGTTGTTGAAAATCAGTAGCTATAACAATGAGAAGAATTCTCAATCATTGTTATACAAAGTGTCATAAAGATATTATACAACATCAAAGTCAATTGTATCACAACTTCGACAACAATACTATGGTGATATGTATCACTCCCCTTAATCAATACTCCATCTCATGGAAACCACTCCCCTTACATAATGATCCAAAAACCATATGTATTTGTAGTGTGAACTACACATTAATTCTCCCCTTTTTGTCGATAAAATTGGCAAAGGTACGAAACGGATCCTAAATGAAATTTCCATAGAGACACTTCATGACCAAAAAGCAAGTACATATCAACTTTTTAGATGCAATCATATAGTAGAAGCTAAATGCTTTCATCAAGGAGTTTACTAAGATACAAGATAACTCTATAATATTCCACACCGCACTCCCCACAAAGATTTGGCAATTAAGCACAAGTTCAATTAAGAACTCTCCCCCATAATATGTCATTCCCGAACGAACAACAAGAGCGACCTTACTTTCACGAGAAAAGAAGGATTTCTTTGGACATAACAAATCACATACTACGAATATGATTTTGAATCCAAATAATACTCAACTAAATTAACCACAAGAAAACCCATGATTAATCTAATCGGAAATGCTCAACATAAGAAAACTTACGGAGGCCTCACAAAGTATATACATACAATATGGATCGGGGAAGACCAATCTTTACTTGGAATAAACAAGGATTCATTCTATTTTCCATCACTATTTTCACAATGACATACAATAGACATACTCCTCGTAAACAAAAGTTTTATCCTTTCTTTTTATCAAAACATGACATAAAGGCTTTAACTTTTGTGATGTCAAAATTTCATTCATTCTTTTATCAATACATGCATATCGACATACGAAAGACTTAACTTTTGACAAGATATGGGACAATCATAGTTCACGGACGCAAACACACATATCCCATAACTAATAGCAATATATAAAACCATAAAGATTAATATATAAAAAAAATCATCTTCCAAACAATTTTTTAGAATTTAAACAAATAAACCTAAAAACATGAAGATGAAAAACGTTGGACATAGCTATGTGTAATCACAATAATGGCTATTCCAAACTCTAGTTATTCTTGTAAACAAAACAAGAAAAGAAGATTTACTAGACAAATAAAATCATCATTTACTCATCATCTTCATCATCGGAAACATTCCAAGTTTCTTGAATCATATTGATTCTTCCTTGAGCTCCTGGGAAACTTAGTTGCAACCAATGACAATTGTTCTAGCACGCACTTCACCCTTGAATTGACCTTACACACACCCTTGTGAATTTTTTGAAGAAGACTCAAGGTGGTAGGATCAAAATCATCAAGGGAATAATCTCTTTGTCTTTTGCACATTCTCCTAATAGGTTTGAAAGTACAGGGACGAACCGTTTGGGAACCCCAAGAGAATTACCAATAATCAAAACCATGCACACGAGAAATTTGACTAATCAAGCAAGGGTAACCTAACTTCTTGTTGGGTGAAGTCATCGAAGTCATTTGAGAAATGATGAAACCACAAATATCGAGACTTGGAACACCAATTCAAGGAAATAGACCAATTGCGCAAACTCACGACTCCATCGAGAATTCTCGATAGTGGAGGGACAAAAGATTAGAGATACCAAGTTTCCGAAGGCCATTAAGGCTACACTAAGAACATTAGTAGGAAACTTCCCTTGATTCCAAGCAACCTTCTTCATAAAAGTCAAGAGAGATGTCATCACATGATGATCGTTCATCACATGGCCTAGGTAGACGAACGTTTCCCAACGGAATTTGGTAATCTTCAAAATCAACTCTCTATTTACAAGAAATCTTTCTATATTTATCATGGATTTGAATTCCATTTTTTCGAGATCAACATCATGAATGTTGGCATAGAAAATTCTTGTAAGAGAATCAAATCCTTGACCAAGACCATCAAAGATGTTTCCAAGATTGAATTTTTTAAAGCAAACTAAATCCTCTTTATATCCACTAGATAGTTCAATTTCTTTTCCAAAATAGAACCATTAGATGAAATTCTTTCAAAAACTTTAACACAGGAATCATTGACAAACCTAATCCTGAGAGAATTTTGATCTAATGGGAGATTCATGCTAGAAGTACTCAAACTTTTTGAGCTTCTTTTGAAACCCTAGAATTCATCATGAGAGCTAGAAATTGGAAGGAACAAGAGGAAATTACTTACTTGGAATAAATCTTGAACACCCTTCCTTTTAATCTTTCTCCAAGGAAGTTTCAATGGAGGAGACACAAGAACCATAGAGTGTTCACGAACGCGGACGATTTGGGGAAGAAGAAGAAGGTGCGCGTACTTCTACTTTATATGCCCCACTTGGGCTTGGACCCGTTTGTGAACCGCTGAACCATAAAAGGAATGTGGGATTTCTTTGATGTTCATACATCTAGGTTGTGCAATCCGTGACAACACAATTTGTGAGAGGGGACGGATGTAGTAGAAGAAGATTTTCAAGAAGGATAGAATTTTTAACCCAACCGTACGTATCAACCATTTTTGCCCCATTTCAAGATATATACAAATGGGTAGTGCCGAACTTGTTACCAAGAGGCATTATGTGCGAGAGAGATCCTCATGCAATATTTTGGTTGATATTTGTGATCAGTCCCGATGATGCAATCAAACTAATGATGATAATCGGGGGTTGTCGAGCTTTCTATCTTCCTTTTTATATGCCTAGAAAGAAGATTCTTAGATACTTTGAACTTCGTCAAACACATGCGAACCCATATTGGATCTACTTGTGTTGACAAAGGTGTCGATTCATACATCTTTATTTATATGTATAGAACTTGTATCAGTCGATTCTTAAACTTAACGAATTAAGTTTTTAAGAATCTAAAAACGCTTTCAAACGCTCTCGAATAGATCTTGATCGATTGATCCATTGCGATAGTATTTCGAAAAAGATTAAGAGTTAATCTAGTGAGAGTCCATATCTTTGAGCATGTAACGAACGCTTTCTCAATCTTTCCTTCTTTTTTAATTTTTCCTTTGGATTGTTCCTCATCATCTAAGTTTTCCAAGATCTTAGATGAACGAGATATTATCCCGAGAACCCAGAGGCTTAGTCCATAATAATCTTTGAACAATCTTTAAGGAGTTACGGCGTGTGTTACGGATGCAAGAGCGAGTTTTCAAAGAAATTTCCTATAGGGCAATTTTTAAGGACCAACCAAACACAAACTTATTAGGTACAACAACCACACCCAATATTTCAAAGAGTGGGGTACAACAACCCAACCAAACACAAACTTATTAGATACCAATTGAAAAAGTGAAGTACAACAACCACACCCAATATTTCGCTTAGCAATCTGTATGTACTAACTCCAATATACCTTTAAGAGAATAAACTAGACTCAATCTTATTAACATTTATATCAAAGAGTTATGATATCTCGATCTCTCGATTTAATTCTTACTCAAGCTAAAAGAAATCATGAGTCTAATTAAATACAAGAGAGATAACTTGGATGGTACCAAAGACCAATATCCAAGTGTCAATCAATGTAAATCAACAACCAAAGGTTGGATATTCTAATTGATTGATCTAACGCACAACCTGTGATATTTCAATTATATAACAAAATATAATGCGAAATAGAAATAACACAGACACCAGAAGTTTTGTTAACGAGGAAACCGCAAATGCAGGAAAACCCCGGGACCTAGTTCAGATTGAACACACACTGTATTAAGCCGTTACATACACTAGCCTAGTACAAACTAACTTCGGCCTGGACTGTAGTTGAACCCCAATCAATCTCATATTGATCCAAGGTATAGTTGCACTCCGATGCGTCTACGATCCCAGCAGGATACTACGCACTTGATTCCCTTAGCTGATCTCACCCACAACTAAGAGTTGCTATGACCCAAAGTTGAAAACTTTAATAAACAAATCTGCATCACACAGAAAAGTCTACAGAAATAGATAAATCATCTCCACGTAAATACCTACGAGTTTTGTTAAAGTCTTTTGATAAATCAAGGTGAACAACAACCAATTGATAACCCAGACTTATATTCCCGAAGAACAACCTAGTATTATCAATCACCTCACAATAATCTTAATCGACGCGGCGAAAAGAAGATATTGTGGAATCGAAACGATGAGACGAAGACGTTTGTGATTACTTTTATATCTTGCCTATCTGGAGAAATTAATCACAAGCCAATCATTACGATTGTACTTAGTACGATAGAAACAGCAAGATCAGATCACACAACTACGAGAAAGTAGTATCGATCTGGCTTCACAATCCCAATGAAGTCTTCATGTCGTTAACCTGACTGTGGTCTCGATAGAAACCTAAGGTTAAAGGAGAATCCACTCTAGCTTATACAACTAGTATCACACATGAGGTGTGGGGATTAGGTTTCCCATTTGCTAGAGTTCTACTTTATATAGTCTTTCAAATCAGGGTTTGAAATCTAAGTTACCTTGGTAACAAAGCATTCAATATTCATAGTTAGATGAAAACCTGATTAGATTCAAGTTAATATCTTTCAACCGTTAGATCTAAACTTAGCTTGTTACACACAGATGAAATGCACGTTTTAGGTTTGTGTAACCGTATTCCAAACATGTACATTTAGTTGGTTCAACAAGTTAGTTAACCAAATGGTTATCCATATGAGCACTTTCATATCAACCATATTCTTCTTTACCATAACTAGTTCAAATGACTCAAATGAACTTGTTAGAGAGTTGTTCAATTGTTAGATCTTTATAATAAACACAATTGAAGGAAAAACGATTTGATTCACTCGAATCGATTCATGAACTTTATAGCCACGGTTTGCAAACTTGCATTCCTTAGTTTATATAAGTTTAAGTTCACGAATAGTCGTTTTTAGAAAATAACCAACTTAAGTACGCGGACTTGATACGCGGACTTAAGTACTGGAATAAGTTTGTTTACATTTCACAAACTCCAAAGAGATTTTCTCGGGTCGAGAACTTCCGACGAGACGCGGACTTGGTTAGGTTTTCTGAGCTTGACAAAGTACGCATACTTTGGTTCAAGGAATAAGGACTTACACACATATGTGTTACCACACAATGTTTATATCCTTCCATCCATGGTTATATAATCTAAACTCTCATTTCAATCATTGAAACATTCTTAGAGGACGTTATATAATTGTTATTCACAAACCATTTTTCGTCAAAGCCATTTTTAAGTGATTGAAACATAACATGAGTTTCGTCACTAGGTAAAGATGAACTTGGCTAAAGCGAAAGCTTACAAACACATTTTCGAGAAATAGATAAGCGAGATAAACTCGGCTCGAAATAACAAATGTGTATAATCATAGTCGATATAGCAAAACGACTTTGTCTCAAGATAGGAGATAGAGTAGATAGACTTTTGAGTGATAGATAAGTTCAAGTCTCCACATACCTTTTAGTCGAAGAAGTTCCACTGGGTTCCTTAAAGTAGTTCTTTGTCTTGTATGATGATTGCCACGGAGTCTTGAGCTCAACTACACTTTCTATCCTAGTCCAAGACTTAGCTAATAGTAGACTAGAAATCAAGACTTATAGTTTTGATCACTAACATTGACAAACATGCTTGAGATAGCAACGCATGCGAGTTCGACCGAGCAATGCTCTAACATATACAACTAGTTATATAACCCACTAGCGCTACACGACTTAAAAACAACAAGACATATTACAAAGAATTTACCTCTTCATTTGTTGTTGTTGTTCTTTTCTTCCATAAACCCCCGCCGCCATGGTTGCTTCGACTTTAGACAAGAACATGAAGAACATCATGAATTCTAGCTTTTCTCATATTCACATCTAAAAACAAGTGAACTAGACCTAATTATTAAAACCAACAAAAAACGCAAAATACATCCATGCAATTCTTCATATTCACATCTAAAGAAAACATAGTTAACAAGATTAGAGAAACAGAACAACCCATTATTCTTTCTAAACACCTTTAATTAAGCAACAACAATTATCTTGGCATATAGATCTCGAATAAGAGAGAAATTAAATAGCGAATAAGAGAGTAATTACACAAAGAAATCAAATCAAAGCAAAAGAACAGAGTAATTATCAAAAACCCAACCTTCTGTTAGCTAATAATTGTGAAGAAGATTAATAATCAAAGCTAAAATGTCACCCAAGAAAGATTCAAAGCAAGTAAACGCTCCGACCCGAGATTGATCATCTCTCCCTCTTTGTGAAATCCAAAGATAACTTCATTGGTTAGGCTCATTCATTTTTCATAAGTCCATTAGCCATCCTTCCTTTCGGATAGAGATTAACTAGAATAACTCCATTGAGAATGACGATCGATAATCAATTATGGTTAATCTAGAATAACGATCCCATTCCCAGATTGAGAAGAAGAACTTAATTTTTTTAATTCTAAAATCCACTTTTGGGAGATGAGTTTTTTCGGCTGAAGAAATAAAATCCAACTGAGATTTAAGGACTTATCCATTCCCTTCCCCTGACAGATCTAAACTACCCTCATTCTTCACCTAAAATACAAAAAATATCCTCATACCAGAAATTTCGGTTGGCTCGAATCGACGTATATCAGCTGATATATCGGGGATATCCGTATATAGTGGTGTTCGTAGACGCTCGGTGCCGATACTGGTAATATCGGTGATATGGGCCATATCATATGGCTACATTGGTTCAGAGGCGAGTTGTTTTAACTCAGCCCGTTATTTATAGTTGCCATTTAGAAAACAACCCCTAATTTCACACACCTACGAATAATTGAAAGAATGCATTTCCGGTTCTTTCACTAACAGATTACTCCACGCCGTACGCAACCGATATTCAATCCCGGAAGACGTCTCTGACATACCGGTTCTGCTACATGAACAGCAACATAACAGCTGCTTGACCGCGAATGACGACGTGGCCTTCCCGTGGCAGAGAAAGAAACTGCTGCTATTAACACGTCACGATATAATTAAATGAAGAGAACAGGTCAGCGTTGGATTTACTTCACGGTTAAGATGAACACCAAAAGTACAGTTTAGATTCTTAATACTTCTCTTTCCAGTCCTTTGTTCTTCTTCATAACGAAATCAGACTTCCTAAATTTGATTTCTATGACCATAGTTTCAGTAATATCAGAAGGTCGTTCATCGTATTCTTAAGATTTCTTATTTTAGATTTTGTAATTTTTGGGAATTATTATTAACGATCAAAACCAAATTACCAATTAGGTTTAGAAATACATAGATCGAATCTTATAATCAATTAGTCATTCTGATTGGGTCTCTTATTTTAACTATAGGCTTAGCTAAAGTAGTTTTTGTGGATCAATTTTTACTTTTATAGATAGCACTATCTCAGATTCTCAATCAAGATGAATAAGGTATTGTTGTTAGCCATCAATGGTCATAAACAATAATAGAAGTGGAAAATTTTTGCAGGAGAAGAAAAACGAGTAAAAAGATGAAAAGAAGGTTTGTTTGTTTATGATGTTCAACTTCTCTATCTCCGGTAGGTGAGAGTTTCAATCGCTGTACAAACATTAATGGCGAAAGAAGAAGAAAAACCTTGAGAATTATTTTCGTTTGCTCAAGTGACGTGGCAAAGAACAGTCTCTTTCTGCCACATATTTGGCCACGTCAAAAAAAAAATGCTGTCATTCAGCTGTTAATCGGCTGGCTATATAGCATTTTCGTCTGACATACCTATGTTAGCACAGATTTTCCTTAATTTCAGATTCTAGAAAGAGGTTTTAGTATTGACGATCAGCCAATGTACAGTACTCCATATCTACTTCTCTAACACTACAAGGTACTAAATGTCTCACTCTTTAACGTCTTCTCTTTCATTATTATGTTAGTTGGATAAATTAAAAGAATCAAGAATGTTATGAGGTAAACCCTAGATCTGTTTGATATTGTTGCGTCTTGACTTGATTTTTGTGTGTTTGATATGTTCGGGTTAGGTCTTAAAATCTCAGCTTGCTTTACCAACTAAGCATTATTTGCTGCTCAAATTTCCAGTGTTATTTTAATGCGGAATTGAATTAGTCATACGGAGCAAGAAGTTGCATAATCTGATTTTTTTTACATGTTTGGCACAGTATCTTGCAAAATAAGATGCTGATGTCCTCTTTGCATTTAGAGATATCCCGTTTGTTATCAACTACGTAGAAATGTTTCACAATGCAAATCAGCTTTTGCTTTCTGATTTTGATCAAAAGTTTAGTACCATGAACTATAAATTCCCATAACCCTTTTTTAACAAGAGGAATATCAATATTATTAGACATATCTGCATGAACATACAAGCAAGGTCTTGAGTGGACTGTTAAAGGCCATATAAATATTCACCCTCTTCTTGCACATTGTTTCGTTAGTACTAAATACCTAAAGCCCACTGATTAATCATCACATGTAGGAAGTTTGATGGTGCATGAGTTTAAGATTGGGTCTACCACATGAGGCTCATCTGTTATTAGGGTCTCTTCCAAAGAAGAATTAACCATACTCAAGAAGTCAATGTGCAGAGCCTTAGACAAATTGCAACTCTTTTTTATCCCGTCTGCAGTGTTATGTTGATCTTCAAGAAGGAATTATCAAACAAACTATTGATGGTCGCGAGCTTTAGAATTTAGGATGTCATGAAATGTAATAAGATTAAGGCAGTCACAAAGTTATAGTCTTTGAATCTTTGAGAAACCACATGCAATCTAGAACCTTTCAATATTAAACATATAGCTGGTGTTTTAATTTAGTGGGTTTTAGGGAGTCTGGCCGAGGGAAGTAGTGGGTCTACAGGTAAATGAAAGTTCCTTCCATCCCGCAGCTGCCACTTAACAGAAGAAAATGCCCTTCAAGTCCTGCATTCATTCTTAGCCAATCCGAGGTCTTGTGCAATAATTTTCTTCTGGACTGGTGCATATATCTAAAAAACATAGCATTTTGGATATCTCTCCCTCTCTCTCTCACTCTTGGAAAATAAATGGCAATTTGAAACTGCATAGTTTTGTAATTATTACTCAACACCTGAATTAGGCTTCCTTTCCCCATGACTCGTTTCACAGGATGGAAAACATGCAATATGCAGAGGAACTCGTAAGGCAGTTTTGGTTTTCAGAGGGTTTACAAATACTCTTCAAACTTTCGAAACAGAGTTATCCACTGATATTGCTAAAGGGTTTCAGGTTGATAAGATCTTGGAATTAATATTTTCTGTGTATGTACCCAAATTCCAGATTGAAAAATTAGTTTGTCTATTAAGTTTTTTCAAGCAGTGCTTTTCTACTTCTACCGAGACGGTACTTATATCCACGCTTTCAAAGTTGGAGGCTTCAGTTCTACGATATTACGTTGTTCATGCTATAAAATCAGGGAAAAGGGACAAAGTTATAGACTTTTTTGGAGCATATGGTAACGATTTGCTGCAAAGAAGCCAGGATTGGAGTCCATGGTTTGGTCAGTCTCTCTCTCTCTCTCTCTCTCTCTCTCCACTGTAGTCGTGCACCCTCTTCATCTTTTTCCTTGTTAATCTTTTCATTTCTTAGTTTATACGTTCTGTGCAGCTATTCCATATCTGAAGAATCCAAGTTTGGAACCTCAGTTTCGCATTTACTTCTCGAAAGAGTGGTTTGACGCCTTGCAACTCTCATTGAGGAATTTTCTGAGTGAGATATTCAATGATACTCATATCCTTCTATAACGTGTTAACCTTATGTACATAATATTGATCTTACAAGTTACATCTATAAGTGTGTAATTAGATGGTTCTTATTCTCTGAATTCAGTTTAGAGCAGTAAACTGTATTTTCTGCATTTTACATTTATATGTGGAAAATCCCCGAGGAAGCATTATGTTTCTCTCTCATCATCTATGCTCTATTCAGATATTGGGTTGGCAAACGAAAACACTTTTTCACTTCTGTGTTTCAGCTAACAGTAGTCACTTCTGTCGAGGCATGTACCTTCATATCAACTCTCAAACTGAGGCTGTGTTTGAACTTAATTTTGTAGAACTACGCTCCTTCCGTTAATTTTGTGATTCAAACTGCTTCCAAAGTATGAAATGTGTGTTGTTTCTCAGCAACTAACTGAATTTTTAGCGCGATTGATATTGTCGTGTTTAGATCTGCAACTCTTTAAGATGACTCAGATAAAGGAAATTTCTGCTGGTAGTTAATTGTAGGAATAAAAAAATGAAGGAATTTTATTTTATTTTGCTACATATGATGGAATATATCTGGGTGAGTGAATAAAAAAATGAATAGTTAACTTAGCTCTTGCGGGCTAAGTTGATAAGAAAAATTCACAGTTTTTGATTATTCCAATGCGATCCCTTAACCGTCACACGTATCCCTGGTCTGTTAAAGATCAGTGCTGACAATAATACAGTTAAACATCTCAAGAGAGACAATAAGCAGTTAAATCTCAAGTTATCGCAACTCCAAGCTTTATTGGAAGAAAAGGAAGCTCAAATATACCAGTTAAAGAGGTAACCATCTTTCTTGGATTCATATGTAAGTAGCTTAATTCTGTGTTTGGTGTATATTATGATTAAAGTTACTGTTGCTTTTTGATTCAGTAATTCATCTACAGCAGAAGTAAACATGCTTCAGAAGAACAATCCCACGTCCAGTGAATCAGGGGCTGCGGGAGAATGTGCCACACAAAGTAATTATTTATTGTCAAGGGTCACGAGTGAGTCAAGTACTTCACGTTCTACATCCTCTCGGGATGATAACAAGGAACCAGGGTTTCAAGACCTGGACTCTGCTGAACGTGCAAAGAGATCAGAGAATTTGACCCAATCGGGATCAGAAAATGATTCAAGCTGTTTGCATGAGCTTCCTACTCGAGAAGGTGGGTGTAAAATTGGTGATTCTGTTTTTGCAGTTCATTTACTGTCTTCTTATGTTTGAGCTTTGTTGTGAAAATATACAAATCCCTGCCCTTTACTTCTTATGAGGTATCAGGAGTTCCAATGCGCAGTTATCTGGAGATTATAAAGTTAAATTATTTAGCAATTGATTAAGTTTATCTTTCAATGTGAGGAAGTTATCTAACATCTTCCATATTAAACTGGAAAGAGGAGAAGATTCGTGATGCAAATCTCATATCAGAAACCAAGTGTGTGTTGGTGCCATAAAATATAATATTGAGTATTCTGGAGTTCTGAAGCTAAATAGATGAGAAATATAAAAATTAAAATCAGGCTCATACAGGAGTTATCAGTCTGGATGAAGCTTTTCCTGTAATCAAGTGTAGGGATTAGGGGGCAAAATATGTCTGTGATCTGTGCCATTATGTCTTATTACCTGATGCTCTTCTCAATGTAACAGAGAATGGCGCGGAAATGCTGAGACAGGAAGACTTTCCAGAAGTAAAAGCAGAATTTCAGGTAATTCAATGATATCTCATATTGCTTTGCATATCCTGAACTCTACTCCAGGTTAAATGTTTAGAGTTCAAATCATTTCCTGATCTTTGTGACTTTCAGGAAACATTCTTAGGGCACACCAGTCCAATCAGCAGATGCCGCTTTTCTGCATCTGGAAACAATATTGCAAGTGCTTCAGTAGATGGAACTGTCATTATATTTTTTTTGTTAATTTAAATTGTTTAATTACAGAGTTAAATAAAACACTGCCGTGAGTCCACATTATATATATATAGGGCTTCTGTTCCATGTTCCCTCATTTAGTGCACCTGCTTTAGTATTTACAGTCGATCAATAACCCAAACGGTGGGCAGGACTTTGATATGGATAGGCTTCGTCCGCTCTTCAGAATATATGCCGTCATGTGATGTAATCACATGAATCTCAAGGTTACAGGCTCATGCACCTGGGGAGGGTGCGGACGGAACCCTGTCCCTGTCAAACTCTTACCCCGAACCAGGATCGTGTAATTCATAGGTTCATGTGGGATAGTTAATAAATTAAGTCACTACTGCCTATTATAGTTCCAACTTCCAACAACTTAGAGAAAACAAATCTGGTGAAAACTTAGTGCTGGCAGTATATATATAAAACATAATATCAAGGTTATGGCTTGTACTGGATTAAACTTCTCGCATCATAAACTTCTCCAAATGTTGTACTTGCTCTATATGCTGCTTGTGCCTCTAATTTAGAATTATATATGCTATTTGTTTCGGAATGAAGGATATGGACATATGACTCATCATCCCCAACAACTCGAAATGCAACTATATATTGCGGTTCTGAGATCATGTCACTTGACTGGGAGTGCAGATCTGATCGCCTGGTAAGCAGAACATATTGTCTGAGAGAGCTAGGCTTTATAGGTTTTTGCCTTTTGTCTTGTTTTCCAGTTTCCTTATTCTTCTTGACAATAGCTTCTCATAGGTACAGCTGATGGGGGAATTAAAGCCTGGAATGTTGATGCAAAGAGAGTTGTCTGCGATCTCAGCACGACAGCATCATTTCCTAGGTCCTCACCAAAAAAAAGTTATCTTCTTTTTGATCATGTATTTTGTTTCGTCACATATCTTACGTAGTTCCTGTCCTGCAGTGTCTTGGATTTGAAATGCAGCCCTGTGGAACCAATTTTTGTTTCTGCAGCCGCATCTAGAGGGTACTCGGCTGGGCATGTTACTTCTCCTTTTCAAAAGAATAAAGTAGTTTGATTTCGCTTGATTAATTTTAGCATTCATTTCTCTCTTTATGGTTGCCTACCCCAACTCGTTTGAGACAAAAGGCTTGGTTGTTGTTGTTGTTGTATTTCTCTCTTCATGGTTCATATCCATGCCTAAATTGTTTAGGATGTGCATATTCATGTAGGCACGGCTCGAGTAATCTTGACAGGATGGGGTTTGCTTCACTTACTGTTTGGAACATGAAGACGTGGAAGGCAATGGTATATTTTCAGTTCTCTATGAATACCATATTTTCACTTTCGAATTGGTTATATTTTTGAGCTGGTGTTACAATTTTGTAATTAAGTTCTGCTATTCATGAAGTCAGTCCTTCCTCTCGGCGAAGATCCACCAGCAATTACATCTCTTTGTTTCAATCACAATGGGAAAATTTTAGCTGCTTCTGCAACTGATGGAATGATTCACATGTTTGGTATCCTTGACTGCTTACCTTACTTTTATCTATCTGGGAATCAATTTAATTTAATCCTGCTATGCAGTGGCATGTTTTTTTATTTATTGATCAGATCAGTATAATTGGAAATTTGTTAGTTTTGTTGTTTTCGGATTAAGGCACATGAACTTATACTTAACTTGCTGTAGATATGGCTGCGGGTCTTCAAATTACAGGCTGGCCTGCCCATGACACTGCCATAAGCTCCGTTCTGTTCGGACCTGATGAAACAAGCATCTTCAGCCTAGGTTCTGATGGAAAGGCAAGTATCTTTCTGGCTGTAACTTTGTAGTTGGGCAAGAGAGTAATATGGTACTAATCACCACATAGGTGTCCAACAGTTGAGTTGGTCAGATTCTTGGTGGTTGCATCATGGCGGGGGAGTGGTTTATTTAACCCCCCCCCCCCCCCCCCAAAAAAAAAAAAAAAAAAAAAAAATTAAAAAAAAGTCTAATCACCCTTCAAGGTTCAATTTCACATATTCTCATAAGCCTGTCATCGAGAGATTTTAAGCTCGTACAATTATTCATTTTCTGTGAATAATGGAGAAACTTGATAATATTACTGATTTGTGTTTGTCCAGATATTTGAATGGAGCCTACAGAATCATGGACAGATTCTTTGGTCGAGAGACAATAGCAGGTATGTGCAGATTGACCTCAACCTCATACGTTGAGCTTTTCTATTTGTCCTTGCATAATTTACATTTTACTCGACAGTTTCTAATTATTATTACTTATTACAATATATCTAAGCTTTAAAAAATATTGTAACTAAGTCACATACTTGTGAACAAGTTGTAGACCAAGTTGCTGCTTTTGGTCATTAAGGTAATTACTCTAAATGTAATTGAAGTGAACACTGTGAATAGTTATTTCTCCTGCTGGGATGTTGTTGAAAATGTAGGATCCCATTAGAAGTGTTAAAACAAATCTTCTCTCCAAGTACTGATCTTCCGACACCATCTTCCTTTGATCTCTTCTGTTGTTTTCACTTTCTCTCTAACCCTAATAAGACGGACGATCTTCACGTTGCCTAGTTCCATCAAAATCAGTTTCCCTTTACCCACCTAAAGCTTTACCTATAATTTCAATGTTTCGCGAAAGTGCATCCATGGCCATCTGTATGTTCTAGATTTTCTTTTGCTAAATTGCATCTCTTTTCTTTACATCAGTGATGCCGAAAGGTCAAAGTACTTTTCCGAATTCAGAATGATAACATGATTACATTCTGATTTTATGTGACTTCCATCCATACTTGCAGAGAATGACTTAGTACTATCCTTTTCTTATTCCTATACTTCATAGGTTCTTCAATCAGGAGAGCACAAAGATCTGTAGGCATGAAACAGCATTGGATGCTCATGGAAGGAGACTGATAGTAACTTCTGATTCGGTCAGATCACCCATATACCAGGTCACCTTCTTTGCGTTATCTTTGTGGTTTGTTTCATCATATTTGATGGGTATTAAATATTACGAGCTCGGTATGTTTCCATTGATAAAAATAGTTCATTTAATTTCCCTGTTTCTTGACAACATCACATTGGAGTTTGTGTTTTCGTTTAAAAAGAGTGGTTGACGAACAATTTGTTTTCTAAACTCTAATTCATCTTTTATCTTAAAGCAAAATCCTGCGCACTTTCTTTTCAGGTTCAAGGTCACATGAGCGGTTTTAGAACGCTTCCCCATACTGCAGCTGTAACAACTGTAGACTGGCATCCAACCTTGCCCATTTACTTGACTGGTTCAGCTGACCATTCAGTTGAGTCACGTCGATACTTTAAAAACTTCAC
Organism: Papaver armeniacum; assembly: GCA_023531295.1. Classification (NCBI taxonomy): domain Eukaryota; kingdom Viridiplantae; phylum Streptophyta; class Magnoliopsida; order Ranunculales; family Papaveraceae; genus Papaver; species Papaver armeniacum. The sequence continues at coordinate 17,820 of JAJJWW010016993.1, forward strand.
TGGATTCATTTATCTTATGTTTTCAGGTTAAAATCCAAATTCATTTGAGGTTGTAATCTTGAAGGGCAATCTTGGAGGGCGATGTTAATGCCAACTTACTGATGTAACCATATAAATAGGAGAATGAGTTTCTGTATCATATCGGAAATATCAATTAAAAAAACATTTTTATCGATTTAGTGCCAATTTGTTCTATGTATTGAATTACATTTGTCAAATTTATGCAATTTAAACTGAAATGGTAATCATAACTCACAGACCTGCCTTTTCAGTCAACCAACATATGATTTTTCCTTGGTGTTTTCAGGCTACCCAGTTTTTCCTATGAACACAATGTCTGACCACTTGGGTTTGGTTTGGGAATTGGGATTTGTTAAGAGAATGTCAGGCATTTTCTTTTTGGTCGATCATCGTACCTATCAGATTTCTGGTCCTTGTCAGGGGCATTTTTTTACTTTCATTCATTGTTCTCGTTACTTTAGCTCTCCCTAGAATTACTCGTTACTTGGAGTTGTTTGTCACATCTACTTAAGACAATGGTACCAAATATAGCATATGCTACTGAGTTTGCGGATACCGACAATAATGGATACGAAGATCTTAAACTTAACTACAGGAAAATCTCGAATGGAGATCCAATGACAGTTGGGCCGTCTATCTATCTTTGGATAGGTAATGGGCAATTGGGTCCGATTAGCCGTCTATCTATCTTTGTATAGGTAATGGGCAAAAGTGGACCCAATTCTTGCCGATGATGCTAACATTTTCATAGTAGAAATAACCATCTATGGAAAACTCTAGCTTGAAGAGAACAAAAAAATATTGTATGTCCTTGTTACCATTCTAAAAAATGGAATAACATAAACTATAGTCTTCGGTAAGCAGACCTCTAACAGAAGAAGCTATTGGACCCGTTTATATGCGCAATGGCAAAAATATTGATTTGTTATACCAGGTGGCCTTATAAATTAGTTGCGACGTTATGGGAAAAGTGTATAGCAGTGGACTTTTTATGGAGCAATCATTTGAATAGCGCCGGTGATAAAGAATTGATCGTTGGCGTTGGAGATTCAATTGCTCGATGGTTTATTCTGTCGTACGGCTATTTTCCCCAACTTTATTCCTATACATATTCCCGCGCTTTATTCTTACATAAATTTTACATTATTTACTTATTTATTTTAACCGCATTCTCAATTTACTTTCATAATCAATGTCTTATTATGATGAAGAGATGCAAACTCGTATTGATCGGTTTAAATCACAATAAGAAAATCATGTTCGGATATTTTAACAACTTGATGATAAGGCAGATGAAGATAGAGAATTAAACAACACTACGATGTTGATACATTCCGGCCAAATACCTAGAGCTCCAGATCCAAAAGAAGTATTCACATGTATGGAAGGTGGCTCCTAACAAGCTACAAAAAGAGATGAAACAACAAAAAAACATTTAACAACCTAGCTGGTAGCTGGTGATGATGATGAAGGCGATGGCGATGATGAATTCGATGAAGTAGAACCTCTTATTTAGACAATTAATGTACTAAGTTGAATTTTAAGATGCTGTCTCATTCTACTCAATTTTAATTTGAAATGATAGTTTTTTGTTAATTTTACTTAATTTTACGCAACTATAAAACCACGTCCACATCATTACGTCGTATTAAAATCCTATAGGGTAATAAGAAACTCCTTCAGGATGTGAAAATGAGCTTCGTATTCGAAATTCTTTCTTTTCCATCTTCATCATTCCTCTCTAGATCACACAACAATTTCACTATAGGTTTCACCCCTAAGTTTATGTCGACTTACAATACGAATTAAAGGTATAAATTCTTCAACTTGTTTTCTTATTGCAAAAATCGACATGATGCACGATCCATGTTATGAAGTTTATATGTGTCAATGCCGAAGGTTTCATGAACTTAACCCAATTACCATAACAGACTAAACCATTTTGGCGACGTTCTTCACCCCTCTTCGTATAGTATATGACATAGTTTTTGCAAAGAGATAAATCTTTGTTTAGAGTAAAGTTAGGATTAGCCGTATTTCTAAACATTATGGAGTTATAGTAGAATATTTTTGTAGAAGGTGTGATTTTTAAATGGGGATGAGTGATTATATATTAGGGGATTTATTGATAGACGTCGGGGAAAACTAGGCGTAGGTGATAGACTGTTTGTCGCTCGATCAACTGAAAACCGTTAAGTGACAATTGGATATTTTATAAAAATTAATATTGAATAACAAACTACAAACAATAACAATTAAATGAAAACCCTAAAGTAACAAATTAATAGTTTTATCAAAACTAATATTGAATAACAAATCCACAAACAAATTAACAATTAAAAGTTTAAACTATTAATTATAAGTAAAACTTGAAAATGACGCCCGAAGGATCTTCCATGCTCTGCCCAAATATTCAATGTTAGATCTTCTCTTAACATGTCATATAGATTTTGGTTCTGAATGTTGCTAATCATCTGCGCATAATTCCTTCCAGGCATCCCTTTTCATGGGTGAATCTCAGGCCTCAAATCTACATCATCATGGTTGGTCCAATCCTTATTACGATAGGTTTCCTGAATTACCACGTTATGTATATTAGGCAAGTGAGCATATTCTTGTGCATTTCACGAGCACTTAAACCATGATATGGCCGAAATGACAATGAACTTCTGCTTCAGAATTCCAAAATCTCGTTCTACATCCTTCCTCGAATCCATTTGTCTATTGTTAAAATACCGGCATGAACAACCTAATTCGCCGTTAGGGGGCTGTCGGTAACATTGAACTAAGGTTGACCATTCCGCTAGATGATACCCGTAAGTGTATTGATGTTCATTGATTGTGAAATCGACTTGAGGATAAATTTCATACTTTTGATCTCCAAATAGAGAGGATTTTTCCAAAACATTAGTATCACTTTGTGAACGCGGAAGACCATATTTTTTTTTCCATATCCAACAATCATAAGAACCATCAACTTTGAGGATAACAGTTGGTTTTGGGTAATAACCCTTTTATTGACCGACCCAATAAGTAGTGATTCCCAGCAAAACCCAACCCAATACATACAGTCAAGACTACCCAAAATTCCTAAGAATCCCCAATCCTTGTTATGATTTTGTAGCACCCCCTAAGCTAGCAGCTGACTAATCCAAGAGAATAACTAAATAAAGAAGCACTAAGAATCTAAATCATTTACTTAGACATTCAATTTAGAAATCTGCTACAAAAACTTAACCCAAAACTAGCCCCGCTCATAAATATATATATACAAGGATTCCTCTCAAATGATACATATACAATAGTCATTTGGTTTGCGAATACAATATACAACTTAATAAACATAACAGAAGACTCAACGCCACAAAGCTTCGGGCCGCGCAACTCGACGTCTCCAAACCGAAAGTGGGAATGGGTGAGCACATCGTCCCTAAAATGGGTGCCCCGTAGGAATAACAACTAGCTTTCAAGTAAACATTAGCATGATTCGAAGACAATGCACGATTTTATCGAACGATCGTTAATACACGTAAAGACAAGTAAAACACAACGTGGAAACTTCTTCAAAGACATCCATAAATAACAAGTAAACATCTATGTATGAGATGTGTGTTGCCGCACATGGGAAGAGTAATATTGATGCCAATTCCACACCGATTAAGTAATACCGGTGTATCGTCCTAACCATAGAATAAGATATAAAGGAAGATACTTTTTTGGCCATGTAATATTAAGGTGTATCACCTAGCCATAGAATCTTTTGGATATTGTGTCGGCACACATCTCATACCACCTGGAGCATACAAAGATATGCATGAATTTCACAACACCAAGATTGATTTGTAAAACAATAATGAATACAAAGAGAGTTCGTTATCGATTCCCACCTCTTTTGATAACAAGCCACGCCTACCTCGAGATCCATAGTCCATTTGGTTCATCATTTGAATCGATCGTTGTTAATATAGACTAACTGTTAATCACACAAGAACTCTAAGAATCTAGCCAAAAGGGTCACACAAGAATCAAACAAGTCTTTCTAATGACTCTAGACTGATTCTAGGCCCATTTAAGGTTCTACACCTTTTATTTATCTATCTTTAGAAAATCTAAGGTTTAATAATTCAATTAGTTTGGTTTTATAGTCTATTAGCTAAGTCTTACGAACATCTACAACTTTGTAGAAGAAGTCAAAGGCTAATTCAGACCACAAAGGTCAAATTCATCAATTATAGAAAAACTAGTCCTAAGCCCATTAGGCCTGAACTGACACGGCACATTACTCTAAGGCCTGGTCCAACAGAGTCAACTGACGGTCTCTAACGGTCAGGGGTCAAACTAACAGTCATCGTCAGTCAAAGGTCAAAGTCCAGGGTCAATGGTCAAAGAAACCAACTCAGTCAAGATTCACTGAGTCAAGTGTGGTTAGGTCTGCCCACTGAGTCAACTCAGTCAGATTTATTAAGTCAGACACACTGAATCAGTCTGACATCTGACTGAACAGCAAGGCTTAAGGCTAAAGCCTTTGCACATGCCAGAGCCATTGCTCAGGCCAAAGAACACTAATGCACCACCATGTTGTAATACCAAAACTCTGAATTCTACCACTCTAACTCAAGTTCAACTTCAAACTAATAAGACATCAATTGCATCATTCAAATAAACTTCAAATTGAATTACAAAGATAATACAGCCTACCTGCAATTGCAGTTTCAAGCTGTCACTAAGGCCACTATTATCAGCATTACAATCAACTTCAGTTGCAACTATCCCGTTATACAAGCTCACTAACTCAATCACTAAGACCTCTTCCCTGTAACTCACTTCAACATCATTATCGGACTCAGTTACAATGACTCCATAACCCCAAACCTCACCGTTGTAACCAAACCAACTTCCATATCGATTCATCACCTCATACTACTAACTCAGTACCATTACCATCTCCAAACTCTGAACTTAACCAAAAATGCATACCACCTACAACTTCAGATAACCCCTATAAGAAATCAATTACAGAACAACAACCTTCAACTCTCTTCAATCCTAACTCAGATAGACAACCAATCTTCTTTACCACCTTTCCGACTACAACAAACTGTTCATACATTCTCTCCATCATCCTAACTACCACAGCAACATCATTTGTAACTAAACTCAAACATCACCACCTTTTCTCTTGTCCAGCTAACCACAAATCAAAACAATACTTTGTATAACAACATAACTCTAAATCACCACTAGACCCAGCTTCATATCATATCAACAACTCAATTATTCATATACCTTATAATTCAATAACACACAAATATCCAACTCCACAATAGACCACTCCATGCATACAACACCTTCCTGTGCCAGCAGTATAATTCATCCAAGTTCACAAATCATACCACAGATCTTAATTCAATTATCAACTACAGATAATCAATAACACTAAATAACTTCACTAAACAGATTAGAAGAACAATTACCTCATCACAGTCTCACGCAGGCAATTGGAGTTTGGACTCTTCCTTCCCTTGGCTCAATTAGGAAATCATCTTAAGACCATCACCATATGCCAAAACCAACTCTACTCTTCTTCTCTCTCGATCTGAGTCTCGCAATCATCAACTCTCAGAAACCCTAATTCATAAATTTGGGAAGAACAGAAACCCTAGTCTTCTTTAATCTCGAATTCATCTTCATCTTAACTCTAATTCATTCAATTGATCGATACCCATCTCAAATCCCCTTCCTTAATAATCGATTTCATCTTCTACAGCTTCTCTGAGTTCTTCTCATGAACCCTAACCCTTCAATCTAACATCAAAACAACTTCAGAACTTCGATTCAGCTACAACCCTATTGTTCTCCATCTAACAACAACTCTGCAACCCAACTAATTCACTTCGAACTCAAAATCTAAGTAAAAACCCTAGTTTTGCTTCTCACTAATTCATCTTTCTTTTAATCTTCTCCAAACTCTAATCAAACACCATAACTTAATCCATCATCACCATCCTCGATTGATTTGTCTCACAGCTTATCTTTAGAAATTTTTCCCGCAGATATTTTTCTCTGAATCGCCAGAGGAAGAACGGATGAAGAGGAAGGAAAGAAGAAGATGAAGAAGAACGAAGAGAAAATGAAAGAAGAAAGAAGACTTATCTTCTCGATCGGTTGGGGATAATACCAACCCAAAATGATAAAGGCACTCTCGCAAATGATATGGGCAGCCACAACGTGTCCTTGTTGCATCAAAAGCCTTTTCCCTGGAAATGACGATTTCACCCTTCATATTGTCTTGATGTTTTCTTCTTCATCCGGTATCCGATTCACACGTTCGAGTAGTCCATTCCGCGTAACTTTTCAAGATCTAACCGGTGGTACTAGTTTCGTATCTAAATCGTTATTAGATTAATTTCTAATAATTAACGTTCGTGTTAAACTAATCGAGTTATTATCGACTAAATCGTCTCTTGACTAGTCTAATAGCGTTGACGAGCTTGAGGGTCTTTACATTCTCCCCACCTTGTACATTTCGTCCTCGAAAATCAAACCATCCTTCTGGTCTTCAAAAACTCCCCACCTTATAAATTAATCCCATCTCTTGTCTAAGCGCAAACAACAAGAAACAAAGCACAAATCTATATGGCTTTCTACAACTAAGATTTGTGGCTCTAGGTCCAAAATACTAATTTCCATTCCAATAAGTTACTGGTTCTAATTACGAGAGAAAATATTCTATAAATAAGTTTCTAAGTAAAATCAGGATCTATCACCCACTAAAAAGAAGCAAGTCTCCCTTCAATGCCCCTAGTGATACAAGAATGCGGTTGCCACCGTCTAGGTTCATGACTCGACAATGCCTACCTACGTAACAAGTATCACCCGAACACATGAACTACCAACCTCACTATTCCCAGTCTTTGGATTAACTAAGTATTAACTTATTAAGATTAATTAGTCCCTAAAATTTTATCGTAAGTCTTATAAATTTACTTCGTAAAATATATAAATAGTTCACATAATTTTAAGCAAATTAATCATCAAAACTTATTTTATTTCATTTTTATTTACCGTTATTATTATTTATTTATTTTATCATTATAAGTAATCCAAATTCAATTTTACGTCAATTTATAATATTTGATAATTTAACTTTACTGTAATACCATATATAAATTTCCCAAATATTATCTATTATAAATTTTCCTACTAACTTAATTATTCAAATACATTTATCAACTGTGTCATTATTCTTAATTTGATAGTCCGATTGGTACACTAAGCCTTAATATTCTAAATATAATTTTACATTCACGTAGGGATTGATATAACAAATTTTTATCTATTCATCTCGAATTCGTACACTATATCTTGTTATAGATCGGCGTTGGTAATTTAATATGATTTAAATTTGAGTTGGCATAAAATTATAATATATCTTAATAGTCTTTAGATTTTGCTATTAATGTAAAGTATTCTATTGATATACAAATTTATTTCCTTTTAAAGTCTAATATTACGCTAAGCATTCGAATATTATTTTTACTATTTCATGTATATTAGTTTCATTCTAAAGATTTACTGAATCATTTGTTAAATTAAAGATAATTTCGGTACAAGGTTACTAACTAATTAAGCCCTTTTATTTTATACATTTTATTGTCACCCTTTTACGTCTAACGCCTAATAAGTATTATATTAATTATCTAGTCTAGACGCAAAACATGTATCTCAAATTGTAATTTGTTTAATTTACAAAACTTAACCGTAGATAAGTGTTAATAATTTTCCATAGCTATTTAATCATAATTTTTTTTTTTTATCATTATATATCGTTATTGAAATTTTAGTTAAGTCAAGTACAATATGTGGTAGGGTTGGGAAAGTGTCTTCGCCTACGTTAAAACTGCAAGTGCACAGCGCCTGTTGGAGGCGTGGCAAGTACAGGTCGATCCACAGGGAAATGGAGTGTCGTAAATTGATCTCAAGGCTTCCTAACTGATTTCAAGGAAAGTAACACAAATGTTGTTTGTCGATACGACTGAATTGTTGTGGTTATAATTCTAAGTTGCAAAAACAGAAAGTAAATAGGTTATTGAGAGTACTAGGGTGATTGAATCAACCCTCTAGTTCTAAGCTAAGGCACAACAGTTTCTTATTGTGTCTTGAACCTTCCCTTGAAGGTCTCAGGTGGATTTTGGTTAACTAAATCACTAATTCTCCCCTAGTATAGGATGTCTTCTTACAGTACAACCTATCACAGGATTATTTGATTCATTATCTAATTAGTAATCCTAACACAGTTTAAGCATATCAAGAACAACATGAATATTGAATATCTTAGCATATAAACTAGGGGTTTCATCAACACCCTAGCAAGGAAACTTAGAACATAATGGAAACAATTAAAACACAAATTACACTAAGCTTGGTGCTCTGGCTAATCCAGGCATCCCCTTTTACACACACACATACCTTCTATTTATACATGCAAACTCAAAACCCTAATTTACTTCCAATTGGAAAAATAAAAGAATACCCTCTCACCCACATCGCTGAATCAGTGTCAGCTCTGCTCAATCGGCTTTGAAAACTCCTTACTTTGATGTTCCTCCTCATCTGTGAAAACCTAACCCTAATTCTTTCTATCTCTCACTTAGCTTCTAGGGAAGAAGCTATGGAAGAGCTAGAGAGCAATTGAGGAGGTGGCGAAGGCGGTGCGGCTGTTGGTGGCTGTGTCAGGGGAAGGAGATGGTGGCTCTGCAACTGACATGGTCGAGGGAAGAAGGTGGAGCTCTGGTTTTCTCTGCAGGTGTCGGAGAAGAAAGAGAAGAGAAAAAAGAAATGGGGATGTGGTCGATGGGAGTAGGTATAGGTGATTTTGTTGTTGAGCGGGAGCATCAAGAGTTGATGTGAAGGTTGGAGCGAGCGTCGGATCTAAGGTAATCCGATGCGTGTGCCGATGCGACCGTAGGATGAAGAATAGATCAAATCGACTGGCTCGGAAGGGACGGGCTCGGATCCGGGTCGTGGGTGGGTCTTGGATTGTGCAAGCCCATGTCTTGTAAATGGGTTGCTCCTTGTTGGGTTACAATCGATGCGCCGCGCGGCTTTGGCTTTCGCTCCATAGACGCTTGCCTCCAATTTTCGCTCTTTTGGCTCCTCAATTTCTCCGAGCTTTATTCACTACCTAAAAACACAAAAATTAATTAGTACAAATATTTATTCTTGAAAACAAAGAAAATACGAGGAATGCGGGATAATATACATTTCCCGAGTACAAAAGATGAGTTAAATGCCAATAAAAAGGTGTAGAAATATGCAATATTTGGCACTCATCAAATTCCCCCAAACCCTGAATTTTACTTGTCCTCAAGTGAAACGTAGTAAATTGGGAGATCCTAACTATACCAGCGTCGCGGGTCTCTCGAATGCATTTAGCGTATGCACTAAGCCTTTAAACCCCTAGGTGTCCCTAGTGGACGAGTTGTAGTCTCGTGAGGGTTTACCAGAGGTGTACCCACAAAACCTTCTCCAACTTCAGAGTGTAAAAGAGTCTCAAGCATCCAAGGAGCTATGAGGACATAGAGTTTCGCATGCTAGTAACACGAAGTTAGAACTACCAAAGAACGCATTCTCATCCTTAAGTGCTGAGCGAGAAATAACCATACCATATGAAAGAATTCGGGTTCGATTGTGATCATAAGCCTCGACTTCTGCCTCACCAATAGGGTTTTATGATAATTACACTAAAAAGATCGCTTTTTAGTCTCTCATGTGTGCAGGCGGGGAATAAAGAGAGGAATCCGCACGAGCGTTGAAGGTAAGAAGGATAACCTTCCGAAATAATTTCTGGAGACTCCACGAAGTGTGGACAAAAAGAATCTTTTTCTGATGATCTCTAAGAAAGGAAATCAACCATTAGCAAGGATGGGAGTACTCACTTACCTTCTCACCCGATCGACAATTAATATCACTCTCTCAGCATTCATAGAAACGTCTTCAATCTTCGGTCTTCGGTCTTCAACTGTTGATGACGAACTTCTGAACTTCACAAAAACTTGACAATGATTTTTTTTTTTTTTTTTTACATGAAATAACAATAAAACAATAAAACTCAATTTTTCACAAACTTCATAATTCTCATCCTATTTTCTTTGTTGGATGTAAACCTTGGTCTATTTCACTTTTCTTCAAATATTCGATGATGCTCCAAATCTGACGATGATGTGTTTCTATGAATCTGTTGATGTTGTTGAGAGGGAGAGAGAGTGATGCTAACTGCAAATCGATATTTAGAAGGAGTTTTCATCTTTAAACATCACCCTCATGATTGACAAAATTAGCACTCAAGAGATCAAAAATAGTGCTGAAAGTGGTGCGAAGTTGGGTAGCTCACCATTCCTACCCGGAATTGACGTACGGTGACACACACTCTAATGACTTTTCTAGAAAGTCACAAAACGAAGGTTGGTGCCTCGCTTGATGTAAAATGGGCGGTCTCCACTATGGGTGATCACTGATTCTACTACCGAATATCTATACAAAGACCTAATTAAGCCCTCCAGGTATGGTTAAATCCAACTTTAACGCTCTAATCAACTAAGAAACCCGATTGTGTTCTCCAGTACTTCCAAGTTCTGTTATTTCGGTCAGACTCTCTATGTAAACATAGCTAGAAGCATGCTAGTGACTCTAAAATCTCTAAAAGTTGGAGGTTTTTATGTACATATTTACAAAGAGTTTTGAAATTTTTTTTTTTTTTTTTTTTTTGAAATAAAAGACTAAAAACTCTATATGCAAATGCACCCCAAACCTAAATCAAACATTGTCCTCAATGTGTCAACGAGATGATAAGAATTTAAACAATCACATACCAAGAGAACTATGTTGAGTAAAGAAAGGTAAGAGATTACCTGGGATGTCGGCGGAAGCAAGGTTAGAGCTTCATTAGTCAAGGCTAGAATCCAACATTCTCGGCTAGATATCATATCGGATTAGCACAATAAAAGAAGACTCAACCGAATCAAGATAGAAAATTTAACAAGTCCTACTTTTGGATTATATACAATGAAAATTCACCATACACCAACAATCTAAAGAGTTGAGGATCAACCCAAAAGAAGATATGCGAGAGACAAAGAACAAATGACCCTTACACAAATATAACATGAGAATGCAAGTAAGATTGCATATGTGAACAAGTTACCCCAAACCTAAACTTGTCAACAGATGTGTTTTTGAACACAAAATCTTGCAATTTTAAAGGTACATCATGCACAAGGTCTAATTCAAAATGAGTTTTGCTAAGAACAGTGAACATACACATTCCAATTTGTGGCTCCTTAACGGTGTTATACTTTGATGCAAAATGGTCCAAGAGGACTTGGGAAGCACAAAGCTCTAGGCCTAAATTAGGCATTTTCAGAAAAGTTGGCTTTGCAATTTTGTTACAAACTACACCTAGGTTTGGTGGAGGAGTTTCAATCGGTGACTTAGGAAAGAGATTAGGTAAATCATGTTCACTTGCATAAAACAATTCATCAATCTCCATGTCATAATCATCATTATCCAAAAGCTTTGTGTCATGCATAAGATTACCAGGAGAAACATCATGCTGTAATCTAGGCATGGAATCAGACACATCAATTTCATGCATTGAATTATTTGTGTCAAAAATTTCATCATTCCCTAAGTCACAAACAGGTGGTATAGCATGCTCATTTTCTGAGAACACTTGTTCATATACCAAATCAGCATCACATGTATAAATATTAGAAGAAGCATCATTCATAGGGTTCTGTAAGAGAAACTTAATGTCTCCGAACCTAAAGATTCCACTACATTTTCAAAGTACACATGCTCTTCATATTCATCATCATCATCATCATAATAACACTGCATTTCCCTATTCAAAATTGTAGCATTTTTAGTGCACTCATCTACCTTTAGATTAGGTTCATATTCAATGTCATTTGCATGAGTAGGAATAGAAACACACATCCTATCATGAACTTCCTTCCATTCTTCATTTTGTAACCGAGTGATTCATTTGGAGCATCATAGTGAGCATTCATGAAGGGGAGCCTTCACTAGTGGGTATGCATGCTTCATATGGATACTCGATGCATGTCAGGCACAAGGGTAACTAGAGAAGGGAAATTCAGACATTGTGCTATATGGATGATCATGCATTGCATTCAATTCAAACCTAGCATTGTTTTGCTCTATGAGGTTTTCTTACACTGAGTGCATATACGAGGCCTGGGAGTATAAATTTGTTCAACTCCCACTGTGGTGAATGATACATCTGTGCAAAATGATTAGGGTACATGCATTCAAGGTCGGGGGGCCCGAGATGGCTCATAATACTCCCTAAAATCACTATGGTCCATGGGTCGTTCATATTGTGAATCATGCCCATAAGCAAGCTCTCTAATGGATCTATGTGATGATTCTTCATCCTTAGTGACATCCCAAAATCCCATCATGCTAGGAAATTAAGTTGGACTCAAAAAGAAACACCCATAGCACACCAAGCATATATATCATTCATTCAATTACAGGGAAGCAAAAATGATACAAGAAAATGGCACCCAATTTTTGGAATTAAGCACACGGGAGTGCTTGGTGTTCTGCAAATGTGCAGCCCAAGTTATGCAAAGCCCAAGGTTATAAGCAGCCCGTGATTTGCACAACTTAGTTGTTATGCAAAGCCCGGTGCAGTGGGCTTTAGTTTGGTTTAAGTGGGCTTCGGTTTGGTTTATGTGGGCTTCGGTTGTGTGAGCCAGTCGATGTGGGCTTGATTTGTGCAAAGCCCGGTTGATGTGGGCTTGATTTGTTGCACAATGGGTCTCGGCCAGGTCATGTGCAAATGCACGTGTAATGGCACCCAATTTCTAGCACACGGGGTGCTCCTAAGAAATGCAAAGACAAGTTTTGTGCTCGAACAATGAAGAGCAACAATGCACTTACACAAAATGACACCTAAGTTCTCAAAGCTAAGCACACAGGGTGCTTGTAATTACCGGGTAGTGATTACTCAAAGATTGGCTATGCCGAACCTATCAAAGACTGACTTGTGTCATGCACATGATTATGCAGTCAAAGACAGGGAAAAACAAAACTTTTGTGTGAGGTGTGCGGGCGAGATGGGCTATGCGGCCGGGGTTGTGTATGAAAGGCAACTAGTGATTGCTAAAACAAAATCGGTTTCTCAACACTCATTCAAGTACCACAGGCCACACACAAATTATAGATATTGGCGGGGGTTTGTGATCACGTGTCAAGACAATGTAGATACAAATCGGCCTTCAAATCATCATGTCATATCATTCAAGGTTATCAGGTATTTGTGGCAAGTGAAAATGATTTGTGGCATCAACAAATAAGCGCAGTTTAGATACAAAATTTGCCAGGCAACAACCTCAAATACCATCGAATCACACTTTTGTGCATTTTATTCAAATTTATACGGTTTAGACAGGTAGTATTGCACGAAGCACGTGAAAAGTCGAGAGTTATATGCATAGACTAAAGGTTGGCATGTGACAAAACTAGTATTCAAGACATGGGTTATCAACTTGTTCACAGGATGCAAGAATGCAACAGATGGATAATTTGAACAAGTTAAGTAATCGTCACGGGCAGTGAAGTCAACATGATCGGGTTGATGTTCTAGCTTTACGGGTTAAGCTCAATGATTTGTAGAGGCGGATGGCACATCATTGGTTACTTGGTGCACGAGATCACACACAATGCTAATATCAATTCACAAATGCAACAGAGGTTGACATGGTACAACAGATTTGGTTTTAACAGATCAAGATATGCAAAGGTACGGGGCAACCTACTCGGTTGATGTCAACTATGGCTAAAAGCTAACTTGGCTAACCAGGTTGTAGCTTAAACTCACGGCTACAAAAAGTGGAGCTAAGCGCAAGCCTTGTCGAGGCCAAGGAGTTACGGCACGGATCACATGAGATGATTACTCAAGGTCACATTATGACTTTAGTTGATCGAATGGAACACACAAGGCATGTGATTCAATGGATGCGGCTAGTTGATGTCAACAAGGTCACATAGATGGCCTAGCATCACCGGTAGTCACAAGATGTGGTTACGCCTAATTGGCGAGTAAAACATGCTAAAGGGTGCATGGCGGCTAGTCTATCATGCAAGCATGGTTCGTGTCATGTATAGAGAGCATGTGGTGCATACCGATGTAATGATGAACAAAGGGTTACAGTTCAACCTATTGCACTGATCAATCAAGCAAACAAATGCACCAATCGAAGATATCACTTTGTTGGGGTTGTGCAATGAGAACTAGTATGTTTAAGAAATTATATAGCACACATGACTCAACAGAATCAGCAAGTAGACATCTTTATTCAAGTATTACAAATTCATGCATAAACAAGCATCAAGGCGACTAGTTCAACAAAGTACGTCATGATGTACCACAGAATAATGCTTATGACAATCAATTTGGGGATGAATGCACGGTGTTTTACTGAGATCAAAGGAACACTCGGTGATAAAACAATATATGGCAAGTAGGTACTCCACTAGCACATGAGCTTGCACAAAGATACTATATGTTGTAGGGGGTTGAGCAATGCTCGGTCAAGCAACTAGGTTATCAAAGCTATCATTCATACAAATCTAAAGTACAGTGAAGTTCTAGAATGACCAACCAATTTTTGCTCCAATAACAACCGTGTTCTGTCCTCTACTTTCCTTGTTTCACCGAGATATGTTGCGGAGTGCCGTCGGTGCGACTCCTTCGATGCCTCTCCGTGGGGTTGTAATGTAGTATCACAAGTACTGTTTACTCAAGAGAGTTTTAGATCGAGGAAAATGTGCATGTTACAGCAAAAAGATCAATATTGATACTAGCATAAGACTGAGAGTAATGGATTGATAGGGGAAAATGAAAAGTTTGTGATGCTTAGTTGGACCGGGACAGGGGGATTGACACAACATTCGGTATGGGTATGAGATGATTATGAGATGATTACATTAACTACTCTACAGGGCAGAGATGCAGAGCTTAACAAAAGAAATGAGAGAATGATTCACGCGCACTTATCACTACACAAGCTTCACTAGTACGGATGATAGTTTTACTGTAATCACTGGGGATGTTATATCAAATGAGTGGTGACAACTCAAGCGAGTGCAGACTTGAGCTCAGGCTAGGCCATATGTTAAATGAGATGGTGAGTGCAAGTGCACAGTGAAGTGCAAGCTAATAAGAACACTAAGAGAGTGCATATATGTACTTATGCAATTAAGAGAAACTAAAATGCATTGAAATAATTAACGATGCAATAGAAAATGCGAAAAGAAAACTACAAACTAAGTTACACTAATACGAGGCTACAAGCAATAATATAAAGCAAATATGTACAGGGGTGAAAGGAAAATTAGTGAAGCAAACAATAATCAACACATCACACGCCAAGTCCCGCAATGGCGCCAAAACTTGGTAGGGTTGGGAAAGTGTCTTCGCCTACGTTAAAACGCACAGCACCGCTTCGAGGCGTAGCAGGCACAGTCGATCCACGGGAAATGGAGTGTCGTAAATTGATCTCAAGGCTTCCTAACCGATTTCAAGGAAAGTAACACAAATGTTGTTTGTCGATACGACCGAATTGTTGTGGTTATAATTCTAAGTTGCAAAAAAAGAAAGTAAATAGGTTATTGAGAGTACTAGTGATTGAATCAACCCTCTAGTTCTAAGCTAAGGCACAACAGCTTTCTTATTGTGTCTTGAACCTTCCTTGAAGGCCTCGTGTGGATTTTTGGTTAACTAAATCACCAATTCTCCCTAGTATAGGATGTCTTCTTACAAGACAACCTATCACAGGATTATTTGATTCATTATCTAATTAGTAATCCTAACACAGTTTAAGCATATCAAGAACAACATGAATATTGAATATCTTAGCATATAAACTAGGGGTTTCATCAACACCCTAGCAAGGGAAACTTAACATAATGGAAACAATTAAAACACAAATTACACTAAGCTTGGTGCTCAAGCTAATCCAGCATCCCCTTTTACACACACACATACCTTCTATTTATACATGCAAACTCAAAACCCTAATTTACTTCCACTGGAAAAAATAAAAGAATACCCTCTCACCCACATCGAATCGAATCAATTTCCGCTCAATCGGCTTTGAAAACTCCTTACTTTGATGTTCCTCCTCATACGTGAAAAACCTAACCCTAATTCTTTCTATCTCTCACTTAGCTTCTAGGGAAGAAGCTATGGAAGAGCTAGAGAGCAATTAGGGAGGTGGCGAAGGCTGGCATGGTTGGTGGTCGTGTGGGGGGAAGGAGATGGTGGCTCGCAACCGACATGGTCGAGGGAAGAAGGTGGAGCTCGGTTTTCTCTGCGGGTGTCGGAGAAGAAAGAGAAGAGAAAAAGAAATGGGGATGTGGTCGATGGGAGTAGGTATAGGTGATTTTGTTGTTGGCGGGAGCATCAAGAGTTGATGTGAAGGTTGGAGCGAAGGTCGGATCTAAGGTAATCCGATGCGTGTGCCCGATGCGACCTGTAGGGGATGAAGAATAGATCAAATCTCGACGGCTCGGAAGGGACTGGCTTGGATCCGGTCGTGGGTCGGGTCTTGACCGCGCAAGCCCATGTCTTGTAAATGGGTTGCTCCTTGTCGAGTTTGCCCACCGGACATGGCGGCTTTTGGCTGCTCCATAGGACGCTTGCCTCCAATTTTCGCTCTTTTGGCTCTCAATTTCTCCGAGCTTTATTCACTACCTAAAAACACAAAATTAATTAGTACAAATATTTATTCTTGAAAACAAAGAAAATACGTATGCTGGGATAATATCTCGATTTCCGAGTACAAAAGATGAGTTAAATGCCAATAAAAAAGTGTAGAAATATGCAATATTTGGCACTCATCAATATGATACTAATTTAGAAATACTAACACTACTTTATTAAAATTATTATCACCATTATTATCATCTATAACTATTATTATAATATTTTTATTATTAACATTGAGGGTTTCTACTTTCTCTTACAAATATTGTTGAGTCCCAAAGATATTATTAACATTTATGTAATTATATATTGTTGATTCTACATATAAGTCAAGATATGCATAAGTCAAGATACTCAATAAGTTTTTATGTGATTTTCAAGATTCATCAAAAATACTAATCTCGCTATTTTTAGTATTGGTTTGTGTACTTGTTCATTCTTTTTAGATTAATTATTCTATAATCTTTACTAGCTAAAATTGTTGGTGTACCCTAAATTTTTTTTTACTTCATTACAAATATAAACAACCAAACAAACAAATCAATCAATCAATCAAATTAATATTTTAATTATTGATAGCTTTTAGTGATTAAGATTTATCTCACAAACCCAACCCAGTTCTAAGCTAATCTACTTCACTAACTGGCACTGGCTATTCCTATCTTTTCCCATTTAAGATCTAATAGTGATCTCTGATACCAACTTTGTAGTGCCCCCTAAGCTAGCGGTGACTAATCGA
>JAJJWW010016994.1:0-22420 GCA_023531295.1 Papaver armeniacum
TGTGTTGGAGAAAATGAGTTTTTAATTAAAAGTATTTTTGATCTTGGTGTGGTTTGATCTAAGGACCTAAGGGTCTAAGGATACTTACTCATTTTATGGGTGAATGAATGTTCCTTTAGTTCCATATTGTGGAAAACTAAAGAGGAGTTCCACTATATAACCATTGTATTATGGATATATTGACAAACGAGGGTGGAACGGGTGGGCCAAACAATACATGTTCCAACCCATGCGACATATGCGTATACCATGTACCAAGTCCCGTGTCTACTTGAATTTATTTTTGGCGAGTTTTTATTTAGGAAATTAATTCCAAAAATATTTTGTACAAGTGTTATATTTAAGGGATAATTCCTTTTTGGTTTTGATTTGTTTTACAAGAAATAAAAAGTGTTTTAAGGAAACCAAAAACCTAGCTTAATTTTAAAGCAACTTTGTCTTATAAATATAAAATTGAATTTCTCTTTTTAGTGTGGGCTAGACGCGGCTACGTTTTCTTCTTCTTTTCTCCATCTTTTCACTTTGGTTTTCCGCAACAATGGTTGTATATCTTCCTTCCAAATCCTTGCTGCTGAGTTCGTAATTGGGTAGATTGTATTATGCTTATACAGTCTATATCGGGCAGTTCTATCCTGGACACATCTCCGCTGATGGGGTATAGCATCTCTTATTCTTTAGGAGTACCCGCGGACTAATGTGTTAAGGACAATTTTTGGAAGTGTGGCTCTGCCCTCGTGTGTCAAGTTGGTGTTGTCAATTAGTTGATTATTTTTCAGTATAACCAGATTCATCTAATGATTACAGTTTCATTGTTACGGTTCCAACAATCTTAACACATTAGATACCTTTTCTGTAACGATGAAAGAGATGTAGAAAGACCAGAAAAATTTAAGGGGAAGGATTTTAAGTTATTTATTTTTCTGGGTAAACATAAGCTAGATGATCTTTTACTAAAACAATTTGACGAGGTTTTGAATAACGATGGACGTGAAATTGTTTTTGGATAATTAGGGTTAGGCAGAATCTAACTGAATTATTTGGTGGATAACTTTAAGGTTATTATCGTGGTTTGTGTTAGAGGAAAAGTACTAAACTACATGCATGGTGTTTGAAGAGTAGTTTTTCAAGTGTTTCGGTGTTTGAGAAATTACCGACTTCTGAGTCAGAGTACAAACGAAGTCTATGAATTGAAACTGGAGAGGTCAGTATGGTTGAATTCGGTAATAAGATTCATGTGGAAGAGTTTTTATGCAGCGTGGACAAAGATGTATCATCTGTAAGGGACATGGCTAATAGGAGCATGTGGCTGAAAACAAATCTTCCAAAGCTGACAAAGGTTAGAACATCAAACATAAATGTAGGCGTGGTCTTCACAAGAAAGGTATGTTTCGTAAACCTGAATCTGGCATTACTTTAATTAAAGGTGATTGTTATGTTTGTGAAATTCCTGGCCATCTGGCAGTAAATTATAGACAACATAGAAACCTTAATAAGTAGAAAGTTAATGCTAATTTAGTTGAAATAAACTTGAACGAGTTAGTGACATGATGTCGGAAGTTATTTTAATAACCAATGTGAGAGACTGGTGGGTGGACTCTGGAGCCACTGAGCTTCTTTGTTGAAACAGAGACCTGTTTACCTCCTATCAGAGGATAGGGGATGTCGAGTGACTTTATATGAGTAACTCATCCGCAACAGAGGTTGCATAAAGGGAAAGGTGCAGAAGCTCATATTTGTTTAGACTCTCACATTGAATGAAATTTTCATGTTCCGGGCATTTGTAAGAATTTTGTTTCTTGTTTTGTTGTAGATATTTAAAGATTTAAGATAGTAATTAAATCTAATGAAATTGTTGAAACCAAGGGCGCTGATTTTTTTTAGGCAAGGGTTTTTAGACTTAGGGTCTATATAAGCTTAACGAAAAATCTGTTGAAGTAAACATAGTTGATTCTTGTGCTTTCTTTTGTGTGTCTTTGGATGTTTTGCATGGTAGACTTAGAACCGTTAATTTATAAGTCAATGCATAAACTGGCAAGCGTAGTCCTTGTACCCAAATTTAGTTTGGTTCTGAACACAAAAGTGAAATCTATATAGAATCAAAATTTGATATTAATTTTTAGCAAAATTATTCAGAGTAATTCTAAGCCGTTAGAATTAATATTATTAGACCTAATTGAATTTATTTCAATCCGTTTATAAGGTGGTAAAAATTGGTTTGTAACTTACGTAGATGACTATACGTGGTATTTTTATATATACTTGCTTAGATAAGGATGATGCCTTAGAAGCCGTAAGTTATGTAAAATTGAAGTTGAAAACCAATTAGATGTTACCATTAAAGGAGTTAGGTATTTACATGGTGATGAGTATGAAATTCTATAGGAGATTTTTAGATGGCATTATTAATTAGATCGCACTCCTTTCACCATAGTGTAATGGTAAAGTTGAACGTAAGGAATGAACCTTAAGGAGATTAAAATATGCAATGTTGATTAGTTCAGGATTAAACCGCCAACCTGTGGGGGAGACCGTCCTCTAAACTTGCTATATCTTGAATAGAATACCCTTTAAAGAATCAGACAAGATATCATATGAGTATGGAAAGAAAGACAACATTTTTTTTATGCATACGTCAAAGTGTGAGAGCATTTGGATTAGGTATCCATTCCTTTTTCTAAGAGAACTACTTTAGGACCCAAAAATTGTTGATTGATTCCTCATAGGATATCATGAGTATTTGTCTGCATATAATTTTTTGTGTATAATGTCTGATTTTTCTGACTTTGGTGTGAAAATTATTATGGAGTCTAGGGATGCTGAGTTTTGAAACCTATCCTCTTTAGAGATGTGTTGTTGATCCCCTGGATGTCTTTTCAACTAGTCAGAATTTAACTTTAAAGGAAGGTGAAGTAGTAGTTGAGCATAAGAGAAGTAAATTGCTAAATGAGATTTATTATGGACCTGAATTAATAACATGCCTAGCTTAGTCGATCCACAAAATTGTAAAGAAGCCATAACATCTACTGAAACCCCAATCTGGTAAGGAGATTCATTTAGTGAATTGGACTCGGTCCGTCTTTAACCAGACTTGGAAGTGTGTTAGTTTACTTCTAGAGAGTACGACCATAGGATATAAATGAGTCTTTAAAAAGGACATGTAAAGTAGGTGGAATTGTGGAAAACAAAAGACTAGGTTGATAGATAAAGGCTTTAACCTAAAAGAAGATGGATTTCGTTGATTCTTATTCACTCGTGACGATAATTACTTCCGTTGGCATGCTAATTGTTTTTGCTGCCACAAACAACTTAGAGATTCATCAGATGGAAGTTAATACAGCTTTTCTAAAACTGTGAATTAGATAAAGAAATCTACTTATACCAACCTAAGGACTTTGTGGTGAGAGGTTGTGAATACAAAATTTGTAACATGGACAAGTTTTTTGTATTGTTTGAAGTAAGCACATTAACAAAGACATGAAAATTTTGATCATATGATAAAAATAGTGGATTTGAGTCATGAATCTGATAAGTGTACTTATGGTGAATTGGTGAACTTGTTAAGGATGCATGTGTGATTGTATGCGTGTATGTTTCTGAAATGCTTATACTTGATACAAACATAGATGTGTTATATTCCACAAAAAGCATGAGTTGAATGAGAACGTAGACATAAAAGACTTAGGCCATGTTGATGTGATCATAGGGAAGAGTATTAGAATACATTCTAATGAATATAGTCTTAGTCATTCTTATTTGTTGAATTTGTGCTTAATAGATGCAATCGGTTTGACTGTAAACCTGCTTGTACTCCATACGATTCTTCTTGTAAACTCAAGAAGAATAAGGGTGATGGATTATCTTAACTTGAATACTCAAGAGTTATAGGATGTCTGATGAATTTAATGAACTGTAAGGGTCCAGACATTGCCTATAGTGTGAGTAAGTTAAGAAGGTGTACTTTTTAATCCAGAGCAGGAGCATTGGGATGCATTTAATAGAGTATTATGGTACCTAAAATACTTTATGACCTTCTGTTTTAATATACAAAAGGTATCCTGCTATCCTTAAGGGATTTTGTGTTGCAAACTGGATAGCTGACTCATAGGAGTTTAAGTCTACGAGTGGATGTATTTTCACTCTAGCATGAGGGTTTGTTTTGGAAGATTTCCAAACAAACATATATTTTTCAATTCATTATGGAATCTGAGAGTATTGCGTTAGATAAAGCATGAGAGGGGGCCGAGCGCCTAAGATACTTTTTAGAAGATATTCCTCTCTGGCATAGGCTGTGCCGGATATATCTATCTGCTTTGTGTTAGCGTAGCTGTAATAGCTAAAGCTAAAAACTAACTAATCTCAGTCGGCGTTATTTCCATTGATTGGATAGAGTCCAAGGAGAATATCGCGTAACCTTTGACGAAAGGTTTGTTCAAGGAGATAATTAGAATTGCATCGAAGGGGATGGGGCTTAAGCTCAATAATTAAACTTGCCATGAAGGATACTCAACCTTGCTGACTGGAGATCCCAAGATCAAGGTTTCGAATGAGACAACTAATTTATAGTGGGTAAAGGTAAACACTATCAGAGAATTTCATTCTCCGTCCCTTTCCTATGGTGTAGACGTGATAGTGTGACTGCATGTGAAGGATGACTTTTAAGAAGTCTTAATGAGTTCTATAGTTTCAATTTAAGATTGAAGTGGGGTGTAGCAGTAACACTCTTTATGGAACTCACCTATCTGAATGAGGAAGTGGGGCCGCTTCCTATGATAATATGAGCTTTGATTCTCTAGAGCATTCTGAGAAACAGGATATGTCCAGGGCCAAATTGGACAAAACGGCACGAACTTAGCAGCACCTAGAGAGATATCATGTGTGGTTTTTATCGCACATTACACCAAACGATGGCAGTTCAAGACATTGCGTTCACTGTCCATCTAGTAGTTTCGGTAATTTCTCACTAAGCAAAGGTTCAAGACCTCATGGACACCTTCTGCCTAAAAGTGGTATTTCTCGCTTTCTGATTTCTGATTTTTTATCGGTATTTCATTCATGTGGGGGATTGTTGGAGAAAATGAGTTTTTAATTAAAAGTATTTTTGGTCTTGGTGTGGTTTGATCTAAGGACCTAAGAGCAACCGCAGTGGGCGACTAAACCCATTTATTTGGTAAAAGAACCAGGCGTAGCGGGACGGACCATCGACCAAATCCAAGACCATCGACTAAATCCCAGACTATATTTGGTCAGGGACCAAGACCAAACCCAAATTTTTAGTCGAGCGAACGTATAGTTAACGCCCCACACCAGGCGAACGTATAGTTAACGCCCCACAACAGGCTTGCATAAAGTGAACGCCCACACCGGCGTTAACTATACGTTCGCCTGGTTTTTTTTTTTTGTCTTTATGTTGGGGCGATTGTTCATACCTTCGCCCCATGATTTTAAATTTTTTCTCTTGAATGGGGCGGGCTTTATACCTCCGCCCCATAATTTTTTTTTTTTTCAAGTACATGAACAGGGATCTCGCTCCATCGGGCGAACTTATAATGTACGCTCCACCATCGGGCGAACTTATAATGCACGCTCCACCATCGGGCGAACTTATAATGCACGCTCCACCAAATTTAGTCTCTGCCCATAGTGTCACAACACGGACTAAACCAAAATTTTGGTCTTTTTTTCCCTCTTTGGTCTTTGGTTATGCTCGCACCACTGCAGTTGCTCTAAGGGTCTAAGGATACTTACTCATTTTATGGGTGAATGAAATTTTCCTTTAGTCCCATATTGTGGAAAACTAAAGAGGAGTTCCACTATATAACCATTGTATTATGGATATATTGACAAACGAGGGTGGAACGGGTGGGCCAAATAATACATGTTCCAACCCATGCGACATACGCGTATACCATGCACCAAGTCCTGTGTCTACTTGAATTTATTTTTGGCGAGTTTTTCTTTAGGAAATTAATTCCAAAAATATTTTGTACAAGTGTTTTATTTAAGGGAGAATTCCTTTTTGGTTTTGATTTGTTTTACAAGAAATAAAACGTGTTTTAAGGAAACCAAAAACCTAGCTTAATTTTAAAGCAACTTTGTCTTATAAATGTAAAATTGAATTTCTCTTTTTAGTGTGGGCTAGACGCGGCTACGTTTTCTTCTTCTTTTCTCCATCTTTTCACTTTGGTTTTCCGCAATAGTGGTTGTATATCTTCCTTCCAAATCCTTGTTGCTGAGTTCGTAATTGGGTAGATTGTATTATGCTTATACAGTCTATATCGGCCAGTTCTATCCTGGACACATCTTCGCTGATGGGGTATAGCATCTCTTATTCTTGAGGAGTACCCGCAGACTAATATGTTAAGGACACTTTGCTGAGCAGGTGGCTCAGCCCTCGTGTGTCAAGTTGGTGTTGTCAATTAGTTGATTATTTTTCAGTATAACCAGATTCATCTAATGATTGCAGTTTCATTGTTACGGTTCCAACACAGTGTATGGTTCGGCTTGAACGTTTTTTCCTAAACAAGCCGAACCTAAATTTTAACAAGGTTCGGCGCATAATGGCTATCACATATGCGCCGAACCATACACTGAATAAAGAGGTTCATAAAGAGACAGTTGCATTGTTGCATTGTTGATTTTTTTTTTTTTTGGAAATTAATCGAGAATTACCTGAAACAAAGTAAAGTTCCATCCAATGTTTGTATTTGTCAACCTAGAGGCGGTCGCAATTTGGTCGAAAAGGTAAGCAAGAGCGGCGGTACCCCAAGCGTATTGGTTAATGGTTGCAAGATCCTTTAACAATATAAGATAATTGACATTCACCTTGTTTCCAGATAGGTCTGGGAAGACATCTCTGCCAAGAGTATAAAGCAAATAGGTTGTTGCGGTTTGCTTCACTTTGATCTCGTCCATTACCAACTCCCCATTCTTTAATTTCTCGATTGTATTTCCAAATTAGTAAGCTTCACCTTCGTGAGCTTCTTATTTGTCCCACCTGGAAAGTTAACAAAATCTACATCTTTAACGGAATGACAAAACTAGAGTTCGGTCTTATGATCATCCCAACTAAGACATTCCTTGTACAAATTATATAGCTCAGTCCAACTCATATCATAAAAATCAGCATCCACGCTTCTACCCCTCACTTTAAGCCCTGTAATCTTGTTCGCGTCATCGGGAGTGATTGCCATATCCCTAAAGGGTAGTTGAAATGTATAAGTCTCTGGACAAAATCTTTTGGTGAAGGCGTACAGGCCATAAATTAAAGGATTGTACGTAAGCCATCACCTCGGGAACCTCTTCAGACAATTTCCATTCCGCTGCCCTCTGATGTCTCAATACTCGGACCGCATCTTTGTGATCAGGAGTCTCATATATTCTCTTTGCCCAAGATTCGCCGTAACCGATCTACACCCTTCCTCCATCTTCTGGAAGTCCATGGAGCAAACCATCATCTCGAGCTGGGATTACATTATTATCATCAGGAATGTGCAAACCTTTAACCCGACGTTCATCAACATGCTTCTCTTTCGGTTGATGTTGAGGTTCCTCATTAATATGACTACCATCAACTTCTTGTTCTTCTATTTGTATCTCTGGAAGTGGTTCACGAATTTGTAATGTTGCTGCTTTGTCAAATCTTCACCCTCCATCTCCCAATTTATTTTTACCTCCTCCTCGAGGATCGGGTGTTTTAGAAGTAGAAGGTGTAACCTCCATCCTCCTCCTCTTTTTAACTTTGTTATTCCTAAAACAAGTTTAAAACTTTATTAACATATTGAATTAACTAAAGTCTAGCATCGTCTACCCCGTAACACCTATTATGAGACGAACCCATTGTAACACAGTGCTATGTTCGGCGTATAATGAAAATAAATAGCCAGCCGAACATATTAAGTCAAGGGTTCGGCTACCCCGTAAAATACAATATGAGCCGAACCTATAACTAGTTTTTTTTTTTTTTTTTTTGCAAACTTACAGAGAATGGTTCGGCTTAAATTCAGTATTATATAACTAGCCGAACCTGTACTGAAAATCCTAACTGTGACTAGGTTCGGCGTATATTCAGTACACTAATTCATGCCGAACTGTTCATATACATTTCCATATTGAAATTTTGAAGAACAGTTCGGCTCAAAATGCACCTAAAATATGTGCCGAACCTAGATCTGTAACCGCTTAAAACCCTAAGTTTTTAGGAATTTACCCTATTGAATCGATTCAAAACATCGAATAAAAGATTGGGTTTGTAGAACTTACTTTCTTATCCTCATTTTAGGAGTTGGTGCTTCGATTGGTTGATTTTGCGGTTCAATTTCAGGTTCAATTGGTTCTTCTTCTTCTTCTTCTTCATCAATTGAGGGATTTGAAGACGATTTTGAACGCCTACCAGTTGCCTTTTCCTTTGTACGACCCATTATATAGTTGAGTTTAATCGACGATCAAATTTTCGCGAATCGACGATTAATCACGACGATGGAAAAAAAATTCTCGCCAAGGAAAAGAAGGGTTCGGCTAGGCTAGAGAAGATGAAGAAGTTATACAGAAACTGATTTTGATTTTCTTAAAACTGATTTTAGGTTTTTATATTAAGGGCAAGGGTATATTAGTAATTAAAACGGTTGGAGGGTATATGGGTAATTGAACTACCCAAAGGATACCCCTTATAAGGACACCCTAGATGGGATTATTGGTTTGTATGTCCTAAAAGATTTAGGTATGCCCTAAAACAGGGTTCAACTTTTATATGGAAAAACTGAGACACCACTCGAGTTAAGGGTATACCCATGCGGGCCTTGAAATGTCCCTAAAACTAAAAGTGATAGTTGTGCATTGTGTATGCATTTGAGTACACCGGTAACTTGTAACCAATAAAAATAAAATTTCAAGTCCATTTACGAATTTACGAATGTTCATGCATTTGAATTTATTAACGCACTCAGATATATAACATACAAACCTACATGCTTGTCCTCATAAATAAAATGAACTTGTAAATACAATAAGTGAGTTTAGAACATTTAACAAGAAGATCTTGCAAGATTGAAATATTAATTGCAACCTGCCTAATAAACATTATTTGTTTTAATTAAATGCTCTCAGTGGATTTTAATCCTTTGCGTTCTCTAATCTTATATAAACCCTTTCCTCGCATGCTATATTAATAGAAAAAAAAAAATTAAGGAAATAACAAAAATAAAATTTGAACAAGAATGACTTCCTTCCATGGTTTTTGCTACACGATAGTGATTGCGTCTTTGCTTTTCTCGTTTGGGAATGGTGATGGTGATTGGGAGGCAGCACATGCTACATTCTATGGTGATGCGCAGGGTGGTAGAAATACGGGTGAGCTTGTTTTCATATATTTTTGTTTTGTGGATTTCATTACCAAGGGGACTGCCTCTCTCGTTGCGGATTTCATATTGCGCAAATGAGTTTAAGATTGATGCATGTTTCCTGAACTAACAACTTTATCTGTCATTTCAGGGGGAGCTTGTGGCTATAGTGACCCAATGAAACAAGGTTATGGCGTAGAAACGACAGCCCTCAGTACTGTTTTATTCAACGATGGCTTAGCTTGCGGTGCATGTTACGAAGTCAGGTGCGTCGATTCCAAGTGGTGCCATCCTGATGTTTCAGTTCAAGTCACCGCAACAAACTTTTGCCCGCCTGGTGGTGAAGGATGGTGCAGCCCTCCTAATCAACATTTTGATTTAACCCAACCTATGTTCTTAAAAATTGCGGAATACCAATCTGGAATTGTTCCAGTTCAGTTTCGTCGTATAAGTTGCATCAAACAAGGCGGTATTAAGTTCGGATTAGAGGGTAATCCTAACTTTATTCTTGTGACAGTGTTTAATGTAGGTGGTGTGGGTGATGTTCATGGAATGTCGATTAAAGGGTCGGATGGTAATTGGATAGCAATGAGTAGAAACTCGGGCCAAAAATGGCAAACAGGGGAACAATTGGTAGGAAAAAGTTTATCATTCCAAGTTACTACTAGTGATGGTAATATGGTCCAGTCTGATGATGTAGCTCCCTCAAATTGGCAATTTGGGCAGACTTATGAGGGTAAACAATTTTAAATCATGTTTGGATAATCCATTGTTTTTAGTGAAATAAAAGAAAAATGAAATTTTTTTTTTCTTTAATTATATTTTAGACGACTTAAATATTTTTTTGGAGAGTGTTTTTTTTTTTTTAATTTGAGTATCCTTTTGAGATCATACGGAGAGTATTTTTTTTGAGATCATAAGGAAAACTTGACCTAAAATTTACTAACACAAAGTTGAACTTTCGGTATGTGATTTGCGAGTATAAACAATTACTTGAATTATGCCTTCAGGATGTAATTAAGCTCTTTAAATAACGTAATTGAATTTAAGGTTTCTAATCTCTTGATTTAACCAAGAACACAAAAACTAAGAATACTGTTAACACTATATATATATATATATATATATATATATATATATACTAGGATATGACCCGTGCCATAATGGCACGGGGCTATGAGTTGTTTTGGTATTAGTTGTATATTTCTTTTCTTGCGAGAATACCATTGTTGATGGGTGAAAACTACTCCTGCGGAATTTGGTAATTTGGGGTGTGGATGAGGAATGAGTCTAAACCTTCAACAAATGCACTGCGCGGTGAGTGCTTGTAGATTCGAGAGATCAATCGTGCAAGTCCGGCCTAAACCAAGAAATGGCCGTGCCGGACTTGTTTCGGTCACAAAGTGAAGGAGATGGGGTTGATCTTAGGGAGGGAAGCGAAGAAGGTGTTGAGATTGTGAAGGTGTTGGCTTGCTTATGACTTGTAACAGAAAGATGAGCAAGCTTACGGTTGATGCAAGCGGAGCGCTGCAGGTGTTTGAATACGATGTTGTATTAACACTTGGTTTTCGTCGACTGAACTTGTGTTGTTCTCGTTGTCTTGTCTTGTTTTCGAAATAGGGCGGAGAACCTATTTATACAAGTCATTGAGCCTCATTCACGTTTCTCGTGGGAAGTGGAGGTAATGGAATGATGGAGTGGTGGAGTTGTGTGTCGGTAGCATACGACCAGTCTTGCCCACTTTTCTGTTCATCTCTAACCGTCCATGACTTCCTAACACGTTCTTGTGATGGCGCGTTGCCGCTGCACTTTGTAAACCGCCGGACCAATACCCCGGTAAGTATCCCCAGTTTGTGACATGATTGATGTTCGGAATGTGCGGATCGTGGATCCACAAAAGATAGCATGTAATCTTGAATTGAATAATCGTTATTCGGAAAGTCGATACTTGTGAAGTATCGTGTGTATTTTATGCAGTCTTTGCATTACGGTGTGGTAAAGTGATGGGTAATGACTCCTCACTAACCAAATAACTCGACCAGGGTTGTATAACCAAGTTGGTGAGGTCGGACGGATGAGATGATGTTTGAGACACCCATCTGCGGCCCGTTGATGAAATTAGGGTTTTTAAAAGAGGTGCGCAAGCATCACTCTTGACTTGGTCGAAACCAAGCATAGGAAGGATTTTGGAGAGGACCGACCATACATGCGTGTTGACGGCATGATGGTGTAGGTGCCTGTATTCCGTTCCCTCATGAAAGCGCGATCTGGGCCACTCGATTTGACCGTCAAAGAGGAGTGGTCGAGATTGATTTTGCGATAAGAGTTTGATACCGCAAGAAGCCGCGCGCCATACCCTTTTCCGGCGCGTTTTCCAAGACGACCTAGCTTGGTCGGTCTTGGCCGGTTGGTTTGGCGTGTAGACGGTAGGTGATGTTCATGCCTATGTCTTACCGTCTCATGAAACGTGATCTAAGCCACCCAATGGTCGTAGGTGAAGTTGAGTGGTCGAGATCGATTTGCGGCGAAATCCCTTGCCGCAAAGGAGTTGGAAACCGCATGACATCCCAAGTTTGGGCGTGCGTTCCAAGACGACCCATCTTGGTCGGTCTTGGTCGATCATACCAGCGTGTAGGTGGTAGGCTAGTGTTCACACCTATACCTGATTATCCCATGAAAACATGATCTAAGCCACTCAAATCATCCGGTGAAGTTGAGCGGTCGAGATCGGTTAGGATTTGGGAGATGTAACCGCGTGAGTTTGGTCGGGCGTTTTGGATTAATAGGGCATGGTATGCCTTGGCCGACCGCAAGAGGAGGTAGATGGGCCCACGGTGGTCATCTTTGGTATGACCGGCCTTGGTTAATCCAATTGTGACCCTCCATTAAATCAGGAGAAGATGGACGCGCGTGATGACTTGAAACCCTAATTTTGGCTTTCAAAGCCGCGCGACCATGCTCTTTTGGGCGGACGAATTTGTTGTAACCAACCATGGTTGGCTTTGACCGATTGGTCAAGTGTGTAGGCGGTCACACGGTGATTGTGTCGACATGCTCAGGGCCCTTTGAGTCTACATCTACACCCTCCATCTATGCTGCGAAGATGGACGGTTGAGACCGTTTTGCGGCACATGTAATATGCCGCAAACCCTAATTTAGGTTTTCCGTCCATAATGCTTGGTATGGACGGTTTCTTGGCAAGCGAAGGCCAATGGTCGACCATGCGGGGTGTTTGTGTGTATTCCATACCACGCTTGGGGGTGATGGAATTGATCCGTGGTCATCCAATCATGCTTGTGGAGTTGGATGGCTGCGATCGAATCATATCGGCAAGCTAAGGCCGTGGGTATTCCATACCATGCTTAGGGTGATGGGCGATCTGTGGTCATCCAATCATGCTTGTGGAGTTGGATGACTGCGATCAAATCATATCCGGCAAGCTAAGGCCGGGTGTATTCCATACCTGCTTGGGGGTGATGGAATTGATCGGTGGTCATCCAATCATGCTTGTGGAGTTGGATGACTGCGATCGAGATCATATCCAGGAGATCGATCTGATCAAGTGGGATGCTCAATCGGGCTAGTATAACACACCGAGAGGGGCTCAATCGGGCTAGTAAAACACACCGAGAGGGCTCGGGCTAGTATAACACACCGAGAATCAGCCTGACGGGTATTTCGTACATGGATTCATTATAGTGCTTGGAGGTTCGTGTTACTCAGAAGAGTAACACTCGGTCGTCATGCCACACCGATAATGAGTACAGGAAATACAAGGCTGATATGAAATTCACAGGAAGGGATTGTTCTTTGCATGCTCCAACCTGGAGGAATTTCATGTATTCTGAGAATGGGATTGTTGCTACATGCTCCATTCTTGGTGAATTAAGTGAGGAGTATCCGTCACTTATAAACGGCTTTATCTTTTACAAGATGTCGGCGCATGATTTTACGGTTTTTACAAACTCAACCTTGAACGAAAATCCACCATCAACATTAAGTCCCTGCCTAGCACACAATGGTTACACTATTGTGTGGTAGGCATGAGATGGTGCTTGATTAAAGATAAAACTTATGAGACAATGTTAGATGTTACCAGGAGAGACGGGTCGTCCTGTCCTTCGAGCATGTCACGTTCAAGAGACGTCGAGAAAAAGTGTTCCCTAGCATGATGTCGGTCTTGCACTGCTTCAATCGACCCCGCTATGACTGCCGGTCGAGGGGCTATTGCGCTGCTTACGTTCAATCGTGGGGATGTGCCTAATCGAACATTGCGCCTGCTTCGTTCGTGGGGTTCTGCGCTGCTTGATCGAACGTGGGCTTGTTGTGTCTGCTTCGGTTGAAAGTGGGTCTCTCGTGTACATGCTTCAAACGTCGGCCATGTGCTTCGGCGAAACCGGCCTGCTGTGTGCGCCTATTATACCAGCCTTATGTCGTGATTAACACCAGCCTTTGCGACTTGAGCAATACCGACCTTTTGACTTGAGCAATACGGACTTGAGGCTTGTGCCGTCTGAGACTTGAATGATGTTTGGACTGGCCATTGCGTGAGTTGTGTATTGCCGTGTGTGGCGACACTTCTCATATGCTTTCATACAAGTTCTAACTCCTGTCTTTTATTTCATTGCGGTAGAAAGAATCCCTGTTGAGACGTCTTCTGGAGATAATGCTGGTGCCAAGTCAGGAAGTGTTGATGACTTCAAAGATATGGGAACATCGATGATGAATTGTTCACCGCGCCCTTTCAACTATATGAAAACATCCGTTCCACAGGATAACCTTCCTCCTATTGACTCCAGGGTTTTTCATGCTCCGCTGGGTCCTCATGAAGGATGGATGAGACGTATGTTGAGCAATGAGTACATCAAAGATAACTTGACCGGAGCGCAGATTATTGATGCAGCTTGAGTGTTGAAACGTCTCGAGAGGATGTTAAAGTGGCTTCCCGGTGCGAACGTTGAGGTGGATCCGGAGAGAGTGTTGAAGAGGATTACGGAAGCGAACGCGGGTCCGGAGGAGAGAGCGTTGAGGCGGCTCTTGAATATACCATTGAAGCAGCCACGCTAGAGGGAGCGTTGAAGTGTCTCCCTCTTGATTCGATTTACCCTTGCGAATTCCATGCTTCTTGACTGACCATCTCTCTCATGTTGAAGAATTCCTTGATCGACGGTGAAGGAACTTCATGCCGAGCCTCGGTCCCCAAAGCGTGGTTTACATGGTTTGTTCGTAGTGGTTGTTGTCGAGCCAGATATGGAATATTTTGGACATTGTTTCATCATTGTGGGAGTCGTGCATGTGGTACGGAGTTGGAGTGATGCGCATGATGTTGTATCTCGGTGGTTTTCCTCACGCTTCAGAAGCGCAAGCTGAGAAGGTCAAGGTTGTATCCCCTTGTTGACGAGATATATGCCCCTACGAACATTATGAGGCTCTTCGGCATGCCCGGTTCTTTCTATCGGGGGCATATGTTGTTGTAGATGAGCGTTCAACGGCTCCGGAGGATGACCAAAATGTGGATTCTCCAACATAGCATGATAGACATGTACCACTGTCTGATAAAGTGACTCGCCAGGATCGTTCTCGGTATGACGCGTGGACATCGTTATCTTCTTGAGGCTGCTCTCTTGAGGTATTGGCCCGGTGGAAGATTGACGTGATAGAGCGTTGATACGTTGCACCAAGCATTCTTTAAACCAAATGGCAAAAAGTATGGTATAATAAAATTTCCGAGAGGAGTTCGAAAAGATATCTTACTTGCATCATGCTCGTACATCCTTATCCGGGTTATAGCCGCTACATCCATCCATGGAGGAGAACATGCCATGTCCATTGGTTGCATCTGGTCTCATCTTTGAATTACCTTAGAGATTGTCCACCGGCTTGGATCGGAGATTGTATGAATGATTACATGGTCGAGGCCGATGGAGATAGGCCTAGGAGATTCCTTGTCGTCGGGCTCATCAGTTGTGGAGTTGGTTCCCTCTTGCAGCAGTTGTGGAGCATCTAACACTTGATCTTGTGGTTCGTTGCGTTTTCCTTTTCTGGTCACGACTCGCCATAAAATTTCATTCCCTCTTAGTGTGAACGTGGGTCGAGGCTTCACAGGATGGAGAAGAATGCTTCGTCAGCAAAGATGCATCGTGGGTACTAGCCCTCAATGATGCAAGCCGGTCTTCTTCCTGAATTGACGCCCACGTGGGGAGTGGGATGCAAAGCAAACTTTTACGATTCTTTCCCGCGGAGTCTCTCCCTGTATGTCTTTGGTTTGGTTTTCCTCGAAGTCCATCATTGTGGTGGGCTGCCGTACAATCTTGCATAGGCTGACCTTGGCTGTCCTGAGAATCTTGAGAGTAATCACATTCGAAGATGCTCCTGTGTCGACGAGGGCCCTCCTGAACTCTGAACCCTTGATGCGTGCGGTAGCATGTAGGGCCCGGTTGTGACCTTCCCCCGCCATCATGTCGTCTTCTCTTTTTGAGTTGCGGCCATATCCGTTTGAGTCTTGACAAGAACTTCCTGCTTTTCCATCAAGTCCCCTCCGGCTCTTCGTCCTGATGAAGGAGTGGAAGTTGTTGCTCCGGTGACTACCGGAGGTGTTACACTTGATGAGATGCCGGGATTTGCTGTTGGCTCTGGCTCTGGTGATGGGAGGTGTTGTAATATCACTGCTGAGTGACCGAATTTGAACGTTCCCATCCTCTGTACTCACGTGTTCCTTGATCGATCTCTCCTTCCTCAAGCATTTCTTCGGCTTCAACAAGGGTCTTGAGATATAATCTTCCAGCGAGGATCCGTAAGTCACGAGCTCCATTTCTTTATCCGGTAGACGTTGTGGTACCCGGACAAGTCTTTTCCTCTGCGCGGGAGTTGCCTCGAGTCTTCGTTGTGAGCTGGACCATGTTGTTCATCTCTCCCGAGTCCCCCGTGTTTGCGCGCTCTTTCGCATCTCCACCGGTAAAGGTGTGACTCTGGATAAGGATTCGCCGTTTCTTGCACTATGTACGAGTTGATGCCCGTCGACCCTTCTTGTAATTGTCTTTGCCATATCATTCAAAAGGCGAAATGTCTCGCTCGCCTTCGGGTGATACCGGCTTGATTTGCCAAGACATCCTCCAAAGATTCAGCTACACTTCCCATGATATCCGAACCACACTGTGTGGTCTCCTGGTGAGGATACATCGCGAGATGAAAACCGAAAAATTGAGGATTCAATTTTTTGCAACCGATAGATCAACCTCCCACCGTGGTCGCCAATTGTTGATGGTGAAAACTACTCTGCGGAATTTGGTAATTTGGGGTGTGGATGAGGAATGAGTCTAAACCTTCAACAAATGCCTCACTTAGCGGTGAGTGCTTGTAGATTCGAGAGATCAATACGTGCAAGTCCGGCCTAAACCAAGAAATGGCCGTTCCGGATTTGTTTGGTCACAAAGTGAAGGAGATGGGGTTGATCTTAGGGAGGGAAGCGAAGAAGGTGTTGAGATTGTGAAGGTGTTGGCTTGCTTATGACTTGTATGTGAAAGATGAGCAAGCTTACGGTTGATGCAAAGCGTGCTCTGGGTGTTTGAATACGATGTTGTATTAACACTTGGTTTTACGTCATTGAACTTGTGTTGTTCGTTGTCTTGTCTTGTTTTCGAAATAGGCGGAGAACCTATTTATACAAGTCATTGAGCCTCATTCACGTTTCTCGTGGGAAGTGGAGGTAATGGAATGATGGAGTGGTGGAGTTGTGTGTCGGTAGCATACGACCAGTCTTGCCCACTTTTCTGTTCATCTCTAACAGTCCATGACTTCCTAACACGTTCTTGTGATGGCGCGTTGCACGCTCGCACGCCTTTGTAAACCGCCGAGACCAATACCCCCGATAAGTATCCCCAGTTTGTGACATGATTGATGTACGGAATGTGCGGATCGTGGATCCACAAAAGATAGCATGTAATGCTGAATTGAATAACTGCGTTATTCGGAAAGTCGATACTTGTGAAGTATCGTGTTTTATTTTATGCGGAAGTACTGCATTACGGTGTGGTAAAGTGATGGGTAATGACTCCTCACTAACCAAATAACTCGACCGGGGTTGTATAACCAAGGCTGGTGAGGTCGGACGGATGAGATGATGTTTGAGACACCCATCTGCGGCCGTTGATGAAATTAGGGTTTTTAAAGAGGTGCGCAAGCATCACTCTTCAGCTTAGTCGAAACCAAGCATAGGGAAGGATTTTGGAGAGGACCGACCATACATGCGTGTTGACGGCATGATGGTGTAGGTGCTGTATTCCGTTCCCTCATGAAAGCGCGATCCGGGCACTCGATTTGACCGTCAAAGAGGAGTGGTGGAGATTGATTTTGCGATAAGAGTTTGATACCGCAAGAAGCCGCGCGCCATACCCTTTTCCGCGCGTTTTTCCAAGACGACCTAGCTTGGTCGGTCTTGGCGGGTTGGTTGAGGCGTGTGGACGAAAGGCTGATGTTCATGCCTATGTCTTACCGTCTCATGAAACGTGATCTAAGCCACCCAATTCGTCGGTGAAGTTGAGTGGTCGAGATCGATTTGCGCGAAATCCCTTGCCGCAAAGGAGTTGGAAACCGCATGACATCCCAAGTTTGGGCGTGCGTTCCAAGACGACCCATCTTGGTCGGTCTTGGTCGATCATACCGGCGTGTAGGTGGTAGGCTAGTGTTCACACCTATACACGATTATCCCATGAAAACATGATCTAAGCCACTCAAATCATCCGGTGAAGTTGAGCGGTCGAGATCGGTTTAGGATTTGGGAGATGTAACCGCGTGAGTTTGGTCGGGCGTTTTGGATTAGCCGGGCATGGTATGCCTTGGCCGACCGCAAGCAAGGAGGTAGATGGGCCCACGGTGGTCATCTTTGGTATGACCGGCCTTGGTTAATCAATCTGTGACCCTCCATTCGCAGGAGAAGATGGACGCGCGTGATGACTTGAAACCTAATTTTGGCTTTCAAAGCCGCGCGACCATGCTCTTTTGGGCGGATTTAATTTGTTGTAACCAACCATGGTTGGCTTTGGCCGATTGGTCAAGTGTGTGGCGGTCACACGGTGATTGTGTCGACATAGGGCCCTTTGAGTCTACATCTACACCCTCCATCTATGCCTGCGAAGATGGACGGTTGAGACCGTTTTGCGGCACATGTAATATGCCGCAAACCCTAATTTAGGTTTTAAGTCCATAATGCTTGGTATGGACGGTTTCTTGGCAAGCGAAGGCCAATGGTCGACCATGCGGGGTCGGGTGTGTATTCCATACTCGCTTGGGGTGATGGAATTGATCTGTGGTCATCCAATCATGCTTGTGGAGTTGGATGACTGCGATCGGATCATATCTCGGCAAGCTAAGGCCGTGGGTATTCCATACCATGCTTAGGGTGATGGAGGCCGATCTGTGGTCATCCAATCATGCTTGTGGAGTTGGATGACTGCGATCGGATCATATCTGGCAAGCTAAGGCCGTGTGTATTCCATACACGCTTGGGGGTGATGGAATTGATGCGTGGTCATCAATCATGCTTGTGGAGTTGGATGACTGCGATCGGATCATATCAGGAGGCCGATCTGATCAAGTCCGGATGCTCAATCGGGCTAGTATAACACACCGAGAGGGGCTCAATCGGGCTAGTATAACACACCGAGAGGGCTCGGGCTAGTATAACACACCGAGAATCGAAATACAACTGATATGTGAGAAGGGACGGGTATTTCGTACATGGATTCATTATAGTGCTTGGAGGTTCGTGTTACGGCTATCTACGCAAGAGTAACACTCGGTCGTCATGCCACACCGATAATGAGTACGGAAATACAAAGTGATATGAAATTCACGGGAAGGATTGTTCTGAGAAGGGATTGTTGCTGCATGCTCCAACCTGGAGGAATTTCATGTATTCTGAGAATGGGATTGTTGCTACATGCTCCATTCTTGGTGAATTAAGTGAGGAGTATCTGATATGAAATTCACTTATAAACGGCTTTATCTTTTACAAGATGTCAGCGCATGATTTTCTAGTTTTTTACAAACTCAACCTTGAACGAAAATCCACCATCAACAACCATGAGATGAGTGTGGGAAACTCGGAGAATGGTAATCTTTCTTAGATTGAATTCGAAGCTTTGATCGATATTATTAACATCAACGGGATCGGTTTCTTGTTAGATGGTGATTAGGATATCCATATATGAATGTATACAGACATATATACACCAAAGAGTAATTTTTTTGGTTGTAAAGATATCCAATGTAAGTGCGTATACTGGAATCAGCATCTAGTTTCATCTATGCTTATTGAAAACTATCCATTCCACGGTTGTTGCAAACAATACCAACATACTTGAAAACCTAAATTCCTAAAGTGGTACTCCTAGAAATTCCTTGTTTGAATAGAATCAACTTGTCGATTGCATTCCAAATTACAAATGCGGTGCAACCATCATTTAATTAGATTGTTATTTTGTGCTAAAAAAATTAGTGCAATTAGATTACTTATATTATTGCGGATCATACTCAGATTCTACTATCAATTTGTATCATGTATATTACTTTATATCATTAGTTGTTAGTGTGATAGACCTGATGTCGATCCATCAGCAATGAATCTGGCATGAAACATTTTTCCACCATTGTTTTTATGTTTCTGAAGTTATAAAATGTGATGGTCCCATTGCTATATCGCCAAATTATCACTTACCGTTTGTCTACCCATTGCAATCATTCGATGATGCCTGTGAACGCGGTTCAATTACCGATTTTTTGTAATTTTTTAGTATTCCTACTTATAATTAAAGTGAATCTCCAACATTATTATTATTAATTCGGTTAGAGTGCCAATTCGTATACATTAACCCAGAAAACTCAACTACATCTGTGTCTCCCAGAAAAGAAATCCTGTGGTTGCTCATCTTTTCCCTGCATTCGATTTTAGGCTCCCTTTGTCATTGGTTGAATAGTTCTATCAGTTTTTCCATTTGGGGTTTCAGTGTAACCTTCAAAAAAAATTAGGGTAGTATGTTAGATTCTATTGGTACTGAACGGCTGTTAAACCTAAAACGTGTTCCAATTATGATAGCCTTTTTAAATTCCTATCTCGTCTTCGGTCAACCTAGGAGGGATGTAATGTATCTCCATGGTAATTTTTTGGTTCTCTTTTATGTTCTTGGTGTATCGCAATGTTCAATAAACTTTCATTAACCATAAATTTTGCAAGCGATACGTGAAAATCTGATTGATATACCAACAGATTTCAACCAAAGATTGTGAAGTAACACATGAGAGGGTGTTCTATGATCATTCTATTTTAAAATTCTACATGAAGGATGTGCCAATCAAATCCTCATACGGATATTAGTAGGCATAAGATGGTCAATCAATGGTTCTTGATGTTCTAATGCATTTTTTTCCATCGAATATAATTGAAAACCAATCACATACTCTTGGAGCCTTAGGAGATAGGAAGGGAAAATATGGATCTTAAAAACGGCTTCTCTTCAGATTTAGTGTTAGAATTTTTTTGCTTATTGTCAGATTCCTAGATAATAATGCTATAGAAATCTAATGCGAAGGCTTCTAACGATACACGCTATAAAAAGTATACCAAAAACCAAAATGGTTGTTTTTTTAGAAATGTATTTTTGTCGACATTTTCCCAATAAAAAGAAAGAAAAAACATAAAATCTTTAAGATATGCATGCACCGTATGAAGATATGTAATTTCAAGGTTCATATGATATAAAAAAAAAGAATATTAATCAGGAATCTCCAATCCATTTGATACCAACATGTACATGACATAGTCCAATAAGAGACTGAAACTCTCCAAATAAGTAGCAATACGATTAAAAATATTTAAAAATTCTAAGGGCAATAAAAAATGGAACCTGGGCTTTCTTTGTTAATTATTTTCACTCCATGAAAATCTTCTTGATTTTGGTGAAGAAGTCAAAGTTAAATTGGACAACATAAAATAATAAAAGATTAAATGATACGGGTATTAGGAAACCTAATATAAGAGTAACAATGAATATAGTACAATCATATTTGAATATCTTTTAACCGCAAGCGAGAAGAAACAAAATCCAGATCACAAAATACAACATATAGAAACAAAAAAGAAATCAAATCTCATATATAACCAAAAAAATTAGGAAACCTAATATAAGAGTAAAACTGAATATTATAGTACAATCATATTTGAATATCTTTTATCTGCAAAAGTTAAATTGGACAACATAAAATAATAAAAGTTTAAATGATACGGGTATTAGGAAACCTAATATAAGAGTAAAAATTAATATAGTATAATCATATTTGAAGGGAATAAGTTAAAAATGTTGAGGAACCACCATTCTTTACATGCTAAAAATGTTGATTTTGATTATGAAAGGGAATAAGTTAAAAGGGAATTTAATTTAGAATACAATAAATGTTTCACATTAAATGGGAAAAGTAACTCCCAAATAAATAACATTAAGAGGGTGGAGAGGAAATGCAAAAACTTATTAAATATGTGGCACAATCTAGATCACTCTTTGTATGTAGATTGAAAATCTTAAATCTGGGGCTCAATCTCAACCCTTCTTTATATGATAAAAATGTAGATTGAAAAACTTAAATCTAGACCGTCCTTTATGTGTCCCAAATGTAGATAACCGTCCATATGGAAAAACACCATTGTCCCTTGGCATGAGGCACCACCATTCTTTACATGCTAAAAATGTTGATTTTGATTATGAAAGGGAATAAGTTAAAAGGGAATTTAATTTAGAATACAATAAATGGTTTCACATTAAATGGGATAACATTAAGAGGGTGGAGAGGAAATGCAAAAACTTAATAAATATGTGGCACAATCTAGATCACTCTTTGTATGTAGATTGAAAATCTTAAATCTGGGGCTCAATCTCAACCCTTCTTTATATGATAAAAATGTAGATTGAAAAACTTAAATCTAGACCGTCCTTTATGTGTACCAAATGTAGATAACCGTCCATATGGAAAAACACCATTGTCCCTTATAATATAGATATATATATATATATATATATATATATATATATATATAT
>JAJJWW010016995.1:0-13389 GCA_023531295.1 Papaver armeniacum
GGAAAATCTAATTGGTAAATGCACATTACTAATTCTTATATTTCCCTACAAAATGAAATTAATAACCTTAATTAAAAGATTCTTAACTTACTTATGTTTTCGATCCTGGATTCTCTTCCTTAGCTATTAAGGAATATCTTTGAACAATTAAAGAAATAAACATTCACAAGACATGTTCAAAGTATGTCGACATCCTTACTTTGTAAGTTCTCTCACACTTACAACTTTGAAACCGATTTGTCAGCACTTCCAAACAAGTTTGGAAGGTTCATCTGACTTTCAAGAACTATGTGATTGATCAAACAAACATTCAATCATAATCATGGGTTTAATGGTTCTACCAAAACAAGTTTCCGCTCTACCTTCCATGTGAGTAGTCTGCATAGTCACACTAGCTTTCCAAATTTAGGTTGACTAGGTACTAGGATCGGTTCCCCACATATATATGGTATCTAACTTATATGTGTTGCACATGTCCATAGGATCGTTCCCCTTTCTGCTATAAACCTTGCCGCACCCATACAAGGATCGGTTCCCCTTGTGATGTCTTTGCACCTAGACTTCCCCTTTCGCATATTTGGTCGACAGAAAATCACAAACCCGATCATACCATCTGGGTGATTACTTAAGATCAGTTTCACTAATAAAAGTCATACTAATACATAAGTCGCCTTGTGAATAGTTCTACCAAGAACACAAACAAGTTGTGAGCGGTTATACTCAATCACACGTATTGGTTGTTCATAAGATATATGATGAATAACAAAACCAATAACACTGGCAATTTCTTTTTCGGTTCACAAACAAGTTTATGAACTTACTTCCTTAGAACACATGTAAACATTGTTCCC
This sequence comes from Papaver armeniacum, assembly GCA_023531295.1. Lineage (NCBI taxonomy): Eukaryota > Viridiplantae > Streptophyta > Magnoliopsida > Ranunculales > Papaveraceae > Papaver > Papaver armeniacum. Next base: position 852 of record JAJJWW010016995.1, read on the forward strand.
TTAGGATGAAATCCTCTCATACCCATACATAATCACAATAGCATTCAAATGATTATGGCGATGTCTTATCTCAAAGTTTAATGGTTAAGCAATAAACCTCATATTGTATTCCTTAATACTATGTCTATCTAGAGTTCAAATATGCTTGAGCTTTTGTTTTCAATATGCACGACTTGAAAGATACGTTAGGGAATGAAACAGTTCAAGTCAAATATCACTAACCTCAAGTGGAAGGATGATTGTTGTGGGTTGTAGCTCCTTGCTTCTTCACATCTTCAAGACTTTGCAATACTTGTAATGTCTCATATCCTAATACTTTCAAGCTAATCTATACGAAGTTGACTCTAGTACATAATCGTTTAATTTTAACATGATTTTTGATTCACTAAAATATGACAACCAAACTTGACATACCAACGCTTGGTGGGTTCAACCGAGCCATGCTCTAACACTATAATTGAGTCTTCTTAGGCTTGCAACTTCTTCTTCCAAGACCTTGATATTTTCAAGAGCGTTGGCTAATTTGACCTCAAGTGGATTTTCTTTGAAGGAAATAGACTCACCATGTTCCTTTCTCATTAAATGTTTAGAATTTATCCTTGCTTCAGTTTCAACAAGTTTTTTATTCAACAAATAATGTTTCTGTTGAGATTCTCAAACTCAAGAGTTTTTGAGTTCAGACTTTCTTTTGTCCTTAAGAAGATATCCGGTACTGCTGCTATCTCATAAAGAAACCAGAGAAGACTTTCTTAGTTTCCTATTTTCCGCAAAGAGGAGCAAGAAGTCCAATCACATCCGAGGTAGATAGTCTTTTTGTAGAGACAACACCTAGTAATGAGGAAAATTAGGACACATCTTCTTCAACATCTTGATCGATTTCGGTCCGTCTTGTAAATTTCATCAAGTTATTTTCCAAGGCAAGTTTACAATCATGAATCTACATTATAAGGATCTGATTGTTGAGTAGATTCACAAAAGGTGTCATTTTCAAAAAGTCCGGGTCTTTATCTAGGTTCTCGTTAACTGAATCATCCATCATATTCATTTCTTATAGGTTGGATCGCACCAAACACAGTTATTAGATATTTTCGTGTTTGCCCGCCTCCGATACCAATTGAAAAGACGAGGGTACACAAATACACCAATCTTTTAAATTATCCACCTATAAGTCTCTTACCAAAAGTGATTGTCTATCGACAAAGTCGATACAATACTACAATCGGTATTCACACTTTGTGTGATCGCCTATGGATACAAAGATCGAGACAATACAACAATCAAAAGTGTGATTACTTGATAATAGGTTCGACTTAACCAAACTCTATAGATCACTATCAAGTAATACGGAGTTAACGTTTGTGTATTTTACTTTTAATTATAATAAACAATTATAATTGCCTAAATAGAAAAGTAAAAGACACATCAAGATTTTGTTAACGAGAAACCGCAAATGCGAAAAACCCGACCTAGTGATGGATCTAGACCGACTTTGTTTTTCCACAAGCGCACGGTGTCAAAAAGAGCACACAAAAGCAAGCACGGTTTGTTCCCTCAAGGAATGTGAAAAACTACTAATCAATATCAAGGACTAACTAACCAAAATTCAATATTTCAAAGATTGTTGTACTAAGAGAATAAATTAACGGGTAAATAAAGCAATTGTATAAAGATTGTAATCAAGAATATGGAAGTATTAGGGCTACTAATCTGTTTGTAAGCTATGTTTACTTATGCTCTATCACGGTGGTCTCAAATTTACTCGTCAAAAGTTGCAAATCTAGCTACTAACACACGGAAGATATTTAAATTAAGGATTTACGGGCAAGAGTTATCATAAAAAGATTGTTTGTTCTCAACTAGAAGATATACATCCCTAGTACTAAGTATACATGACATACATAGTCTTGGAATAATCATAAAACAATCAATAACAAGGTTCAATGAGTATTTCTATCAACCTAACAGACTATACATGGCATAGAATATGAGAAATTAAATAAAAGATAAATCATTGAGAGAAACTCAAACAAATGACATTAAGCTCTAAGTCGGTAGAAACCCTTGTTTTAGAACATGAGTAAATTAAACCTACAAGTTCATCCTTCACCCTAACAAGGTATTTAGCTAGACATAGTTTTGTTCAAAGCCAAAGAAAATGATATCTGATTGTTAAGATAAGCATATGAATAAAGAAAAGCAAGAATAGATAAACCTAGTTTTCTTCCCCGTATACGGCCTCCCTTTTCTTCTCCTCTCGCCGGCTTATATAGCACTCAAATTACTCCTCTCGCATTGGGTTCTGACAAACACCAAAAGCCAGGTCCATTCACATTCATTTCCTCCGGGCCTTGGCCACCGCCAACCACAAAGACCCTTCAAACAAACTCCAAAGTCCCCAATCCGTATCCACCAATTCCCAAATCCAACAACCTAACCGGTTCTATAATCATCCGTCCGGTGCAACATCCCGTATACCCGGTAGCGGCAGCAAACCAACTACTTCACAAACAATCAAATTCCGAACAAGGACCCTCCTTGCTGTTTGCAAAAGCTAATATGAGTTACCCGATCGATAATACTACCTATTGCTTTTAATCCGAAGTTCACAAGAGTCTCGAACTTGTCACTCCATTCACTTCCAACCCAAACAAGAAAGTGAGCCCTTCATGCTTCCGATTAACACCATTGCTCCGGCCACTTCCAACCGTCTTCACTCTTCGAACTTATACCATGTCTGCAGATCCGCATGCGGCTACCACCTGATGACCCCGGCTTTAATTTCATGGCATTCTTCAGAATTGATGTCGTGACATCTCCATTATCTTCTTAAAGCTCTCAATTAACCATTGCCAATAAAACCAATTGCAATCGGCCAATGACTAACTTGTTTTCAATTTGGCTCCAACGGAACCTTCATGTATTAATGTCTTTGTTGATAATGAGAGAAAATTCAAACTCGGTTGAGATACAAAAGTGTTGCAGATCATGAACATCTCTATCAGCCAGCAAACCCGGCTTCATTCACTCTCAATTGCATCGCCACCATTTAATCCCCAAACTCGGTTCGTTAACAAACCCCAAACTTTCCCATTCTCCCCGTTTTCTCGATGGAATTCCAAACTTAACTCGAGCTCAAAACCACAATGTTTCGGTGTTTCTTCATTTAATTTCAAAACCCCAAAATCAGACCTAATTCACATCTCAAATCAGCTAATTTCTTCTCAAAACCCATCTCGAACTTTAATTCCTCTCGCCCAAATACTCTTAATCCCTTGTGAGTTGATGGGTGAAAATTACTCTATTTGAATTTGGTAATTTGGGGTGTGATGAGGAATGAATTTAAACCTACAACAAATGCACTGCGCGGTGAGTGCTTGTAGATTCGAGAGATAAATGCAGGCAAGTCCTACTAAACCAAGAAATGGCCGTTCCGGACTTGTTTCTTGGCCACAAAGTGAAGGAGATGGGTTGATCTTAGGGAGGAAGCGAAGAAGGTGTTGAGATTGTGAAGGTGTCAGCTTGCTTATGACTTGTGACAAAAGTGAGCAGGCTTACGGTTAATGTAAGGAGGCTGCGAATGTCGATTTTTCTTCTGTCTTGTTTTTCTTGTTTTTTGAAATAGGCGGAGAACCTATTTATACAAGTCATTGAGCCTCATTCACGTTTTCGTGGGAAGGGAGGTAGTGGAATGATGGAGTGGTGGAGTTGTGTGTCGGTAGCATACTAACCGGTCTTGCCCACTTCTCCGATTCATCTCTAACCGTCCATGACTTCCTAACACGTTCTTGTAATGGTGCGTTAGACAGACGTTGTAAACCGCGGACCAATACCCCGGTATGTATCCCAGTTTGTGACATGATTGATCAACTGGAATGTGGATCGTGGATCCACGGAAGATAGCATGTAATCGTCAATTGAATAACTGCGTTATTGGAAAGTCGATACTTGTGAAGTATCGTGTATTTTTATGCAGTGACATTGCAGTTATGGTAAAGTGATGTGTAATGATTGTTCACTAACCAAATAACTCCGACCAGGGGTTGTATAACCAAGGAAATTTGGTGAGGTGGACGGATGAGATGATGTTTGAGACACTCATCTGCGACCAGATTGATGAAATTGGGGTTTTTAAAGAGTGCGCAAGCATCACTCTTGCCTTGGTCGAAACCAAGCATGGGAAGGATTTTGAGAGGACCAGACCATACATGCGTGTTGACGGCATGATGGTGTAGGCGCCCGTATTCCGTTCCCTCATGAAAGCGATCCGGCCACCAATTTGACCCCAGTAAAGAGGAGTGGTCGAGATCGGTTTGCGGTGAGAAATCCCTTGCCGCAAAGGAGTTGGAAACCCGGCGTGATATCCCTAGTTTGGGCACGCGTTTACAGGCGACCAACATTGGTTGGTTTTGGTCGATCATACTACCGTGTAGGTGGTAGGTTGGTGTTCACACCTATACCGATTATCAATGAAAACGTGATCTAAGCCATCCAAATCATCCGGTGAAGTTGAGCGGTCGAGATCGATTTAGGATTTGGGAGGTGTAACCGCACGAGTTTGGCGTGCGTTTTGGGTTGCCGGAATGATGTGCCTTGGCCGACCGCGTGAGGAGGTAGATGGGCCCACAGTGGTCATGCTGGTGTGACCGACCCTTGCTCAATCTAATTGTGACCCTCCATTCGTGCGTCGAGAAGATGGACGCGCGCGATGTCTTGAACCCTAATTTTGGCTTTCAAAGCCGCCGACCATGCTCTTCCCGGGCGGACGATTTGTTGTAACCAATCATGGTTGGTTTTGACCGATTGGTCGAGTGTGTAGGCGGTCACATGGTGATTGTGTCGACATGCCCGGCCCTTTGAGTCTACATCTACACCTCCATCTATGCCTGCGAATGCGGACGGTTGAGACGTTTTGCGGCACATGTAATATGCCGCAAACCCTAATTTAGGTTTTCCGTCCATAATGCTTGTATGGGACGGTTTCTTGGCAAGCGAAGCCAATGGTCGACCATGCGGGGTCGGGTTGTGTGTATTCCATACCTCGCTTGGGGGTGATGGAATTGATCTCGGGGTCATCAATCATGCTTGTGGAGTTGGATGACTGCGATCGAATCATATCGGCAAGCTAAGGCCGTGGGTATTCATACCATGCTTTAGGGTGATGGAATTGATCTCGTGGTCATCCAATCATGCTTGTGGAGTTGGATGACATGCCGATCGAGATCATATCCGGCAAGCTAAGGCCGTGGGTATTCCATACCATGCTTAGGGTGATGGAATTGATCCGTGGGTCACCCAATCATGCTTATGGAGTTGGATGACTGCATCGAGGATCATATCCGAGATCGATACGGTCAAGTCCGGATGCTCAATCGGGCTAATATAACACACCGAGAGGGGCTCAATCGGGCTAATATAACACACCGAGAGGCTCGGGCTAATATAACACACCGAGCATCGGCTGTACGGGTATTTCGTACATGGTTTCATTATAGTGCTTGGAGGTTAGTGTTACTCTATATATGAGTAACACTCAGTCTCATGCCACACCGATAATGATTCATTAGAAGTGCTTGAGGTTCATGTTACTCTATAAGAGTAACACTATTCGTCATGCCACACTGATAATGAGTACAGAGAAATACAAGGTGATATGAAATTCACAAGAAGGGATTGTTGCTACATGATCCATTCTTGGTGAATTAAGTGAGGAATATCCAACACTTATAAATGGCTTTATCTTTTACAAAGATGTCGGCGCATGATTTTTCCGGTTTTTTACAAATCTAACCTTGAATGAAAATCCACCATCAACATTAAGTCCCCCGCCTAGCACATAATGGTTACACTATTGTGTGGTAGGATGAGATATTGACGATTAAAAGATAAAACTTATGAGACAAAGTTAGATGTTACCAGAGAGACGAAGTACCGTCCGTCCCTTCGAGCATGTCACGTTCAAGAAACGCCCAGAAAGTGTTCCCCTAGCATGATGTCGGTCTTGCGCCCGATCAACCTTGCGATGATCGCCGGCCGAGGGCTATTGCGCCGCTTCGTTCAATCGTGGGGATGTGCCTAATCGATTTGTTGCGCATGCTTCGTTCGTGGGGTTCATCGCGCTTGATCGGAACGTGGGCTTGTTGGTCGCCCCGGTTGAAAGTGGGTCCACCGTGTACATGCTTCAAACGTCGGCCATGTGCTTGATGGAGGCCTTGCATGTGCGCCAGACTTGAGACTTGAGCAATACCGGTCTTGAAACTTATAATGCTGAAATCAATACCAGACATACTTGAACGATGTTTGGACCGGTCATTGTGTGCTCCGATGTGAGTTGTGTCTTTCGAAATGTGACTACACTTCTCATGTGCTTTCATAGAAGTTCTAACTCCTGTCTTTTATTTCATTGCGGAGAAAGAAAAGAACTCCGTTGATATATCTTCGAAGATAATCCGGGTGGAAGTGTTGATGCCTTCAAATACATGCCGAACATTGATGATGAGTTGTTCATGCGCTCTCTCTACTATATGAAAATATTCGTTTCACAGGATAACCCTCCTATCGACTTGAGGTTTTCATGCTCTCTTGGATCCTCATGAAGGATGATCGAGACTTACGTTGAGCAATGAGTACATCAAAGACAACTTGGCCGTGAGCGCATTATTGGTGTAGCTTGAGTGTTGAAGCGAATCGAGAGGATGTTAAAGTGGCTTCGGTGCGAACGTTGAGGTAGATCCTGGAGAGAGTGTTGAAGCGAGGATTACGAAGTGAACAGGGTCCGGAGAGAGAGCATTGAGGCGGCTCTTGGATAGACCATTGAAGCGGCCTGGGACGGAGGAAGCGTTGAAGCGGAGCGGCTCTTCAGTTCGATTTACCCTTGCGAATTCCATGATTCTTGACTGACCATCTTTCTCGTGTTGAAGAAGTCTTTGACTGAAGGTGAAGGAACTTCATGCTGAGCCTCAGTCCCCAAGCGTGGTTTACATGGTTTGTTCGTAGTAAATCTGTTGACCTGGGGAGGATCATTGTGAGGATCAGTCCCAGTGTGCCAAGGGAATCTCCATGACAGGACCGTTCAATCTGATGTCGCTCATTTGATCGAGGTCCACGTAGGTCCGCGGCCGGCTGAAATACCTCTTTCTGAGTTGCGGCCATATCCGTTTTAGTCTTAGCAAAGAACTTCTGCTTCTCCATCAAGTCTCGAAATGGTAATGGATGGTGGTCCTCCTCTCGTCCCTCACGCTCCTCATCCCTGATGCAGGAGTGAAAGTTGCTCTGGTGACAAGTTTGGAGGCGCAGCTTGAGGAGTTATCGGGATTTGCGGCTCTCGACTCTGGTGACTGGGAGGTGTTACACTTGTTGGAATATCTCCTGCTACGCTGGCACCGTGGTGAAGGGACTGGCTGCATAAGGTGTATTGACCACGGTAGCTCCAAATTATAGGACTGAGCCCCTTCTGTATCTTTGTGTTACTCGCCTGGGAAGAAGAGGTTGAAAAGTTGCCTAAGGAACTGAAGCTGAAGCAGGTTGTACTTCAAAGGATGAAAGTCTCTCTTGCCCAGAAGGATGAGTTGCTGTTGAAGGACTTCCCTTGAAAGATTGTAGCTACCGACTTGTTTTTCCTTTTAGATTTTTTTTTTTTTGAGTGATAGTGAGGATTTTCTTCCGACTTAGGTCTTGAATAGGTAATTGAATTGGCTTATTTTGAGATAGTTTTGTGAACAAACTTTTTGAAAGAGATTATGTTAAATGAGGTTTGCATCTTGGTCATGAATGATTGCACATATATGAAGTTGCAAATGTTATGTAAAAAGGGAGGTACGAATGAAACAAACATGCGTTTGATCACCGAGCCTCTTTCTCCACGTACGGGATGCTAAGTCCCCAGTGTATTCTAAACTATCTTTCTTGTATAGTTGTTGAGTAAATCTTACTTGCCTTTTGAAGCCTCACCATCGACCGAGTAGCCTCTCTAAAAAATCCTCGCAAGCTATCTCCGAACCGAGCTTCTCCGAACAATGCGCTCAAAGCGTTGCATTCCGGGTGGGGTGATGAAGGAACCGATGGTAATGACAGTACCTCGGATCCATTACTTGGTGATCGATGGGTGGGGCCGACGGGGGTAGCCCGACTCTCCATTTCGCACTCCACGTCTCAAGTAGCTCAAGGATCTTCTTCTTTGGGAAGGGGAAATGTAAGTACCTTGAGTCTAGCTTTTCTGCGTTAGTGGCGTTGCAATGTCTCTCGTGGCCTTGATGTGGAATAGGAGATGAAGTTGTAAGACTTGGGATGTCATCATATCTTGTGGATCGCTTGCCTAGGCGAGTGATGTGGAAGGTGTCGTAATGTCACTTCCGGTGATCGAATTGAACGTTCCCATCCTCTGTACTCACGCATTCCTTGATTGATCTCTCCTTCCTCAAGCATTTCTTCACTCGGTTGAAAGGTTGATGCGGGTCTAATGCAGTCTTCCGGGATTGACGAGGGTTTTGAGATATAAATCTTCTAACACGGTTCCATAGGCCGCAGGCTCCCCTTTCTTTATCTCGGGAGACATTTGTAGTGCTAGGACAAGTCTCTTCTCCCGTGGAGTCGTCTCGATTCTCATCGTCGACTGGACCCTGCTGTTCATCTTTCCGAGTCCCTGCGATTACGCGCTCTTTTTGTTTCTCCTGGTAAAGGTGTGATCCCTGGCTAAGGATTCACCGTTTCTTCTTGAGTGGATGCATCCTTCTTGGTGTCTTTGCTATGTCATTCAAAAGGCGAAATGTCTCGCACCTCCGCCTCCACAGTGATACCGCTGATTTGCCAAGACATCCTCCACATTCGGTATACTTCCCATGATATCCCAACCTTTGTAGTTTGGACATATCATGAGATGGAAACCCAAGAAAAATTGAGGATTCAATTTTATGCAACCGATAGATCAATCTCCCACCGTGGTACGCCAATTGTTGATGGGTGGAAAATTACTCCTCTTACAATTTGGTAATTTGGGGTGTGATGAGGAAATGAATTTAAACCTACAACAAATGCACTGCGCGGTGAGTGCTTGTAGATTCGAGAGATAAATGCATGCAAGTCAGCCTAAACCAAGAAATGGCCGTTCCAGGACTTGTTTCGGTCACAAAGTGAAGGAGATGGGGTTGATCTTAGGGAGGGAGCGAAGAAGGTGTTGAGATTGGAAGGTGTTGGCTTGCTTATGACTTGTGACGAGAAAAGTGAGCAGCTTACGGTTAATGTAAAGGAGGCTCTGAATGTCGATTTTTTCTGCCTTGTTTTTCTTGTTTTTTTGAAATAGGGCGGAGAACCTATTTATACAAGTCATTGAGCCTCATTCACGTTTCTCGTGGGAAGTGGGAGGTAGTGGAATGATGGAGTGGTGGAGTTGTGTGTCGGTAGCATACGACGGTCTTGCCCACTTCTCCGATTCATCTCTAACCGTCCATGACTTCCTAACACGTTCTTGTAATGGCGCGTTGCTGGCTCGCAGTTTGTAAACCGCGAGACCAATACCCCGATATGTATCCCGATTTGTGACATGATTGATGTCCGGAATGTGGATCGTGGATCCACGGAAGATAGCATGTAATCTTTGAATTGAATAACCTGCATTATTCGGAAAGTCGATACTGTGAAGTATCGTGTGTATTTATGTGCAGTCTTTGCATTACGGTGTGGTAAAGTGATGTGTAATGACTTTTCACTAACCAAATAACTCCCGACCGGTTGTATAACCAAGTTTGGTGAGGTCGGACGGATGAGATGATGTTTGAGACACTCATCTGCGACCGTTGATGAAATTAGGTTTTTAAAGAGGTGCGCAAGCATCACTCTTGACTTAGTCGAAACCAAGCATGGGAAGGATTTTGGAGAGGGGCGGAGCCATACATGCGTGTTGGACGGCATGATGGTGTAGGCGCCCGTATTCCGTTCCCTCATGAAAAGCGCGATCAGGCCCACTCAATTTGACCGGTAAGAGGAGTGGTCGAGATCGGTTTGCGGCAATCCCTTGCCGCAAAGGAGTTGAAACCGCGTGATATCCCTGGGGGTTTGGGGCAGCGTTTTGCCGACCAACATTGGTTGGTTTGGTCGATCATACTACCGTGTAGGTGGTAGGTTGGTGTTCACACCTATGCCGTTATCCAATGAAAACGTGATCTAAGCCATCCAAATCATCCGGTGAAGTTGAGCGGTGAGATCGAGTTTAGGATTTGGGAGGTGTCTTAGCACGAGTTTGAATGCGTTTTAGGTTGGCCAGGAATGATGTGTGGCCGACTGGCGTGAGGAGGTAGATGGGCCCACCGGTGGTCATCCGGGTGTGACCGGCCCTTGCTCAATCTAATCTTTGTGACCCTCCATTCGTGCTAGGAGAAGATGGACGCGCGCGATGTCTTCAACCCTAATTTTGGCTTTCAAAGCCCGCGCGACCATGCTCTTTCAGGCGGACGAATTTGTTGTAACCAATCATGGTTGGTTTTCACCGAGTTGTCGAGTGTGTGGCGGTCACATGGTGATTGTGTCGACATGCTCGGGCCCCTTTGAGTCTACATCTACATCTCCATCTATGCCTGCGAATGTGGGACGGTTGAGGCGTTTTCATGACACATGTAATATCCATAAACGCAATTAGAGTTTTAGTCCATAATGCTTAGTATGGACGGTTTCTTGGCAAGCGCGAGTACAATGGTCGACCAAAGTGGGTCGATTGTGTGTATTCCTATACCGCTTGGGGGTGATGGAATTGATCTAGGTCATCCAATCATGCTTGTGGAGTTGGATGGCTAGCGATCAATCATATACGGCAAGCTAAAGGTCAGTGGGTATTCCATACCATGCTTAGGGTGATGGAATTGATCTGTGGTCATCCAATCATGCTTGTGGAGTTGGATGGCTGCGATCAGATCATATACGGCAAGCTAAGGTCAGTGGGGTATTCCATACCATGCTTAGGGTGATGGAATTGATCGTGGTCACCCATCATGCTTATGGAGTTGGATGAGCGCATCGGATCATATCCAGGACCTGGTCTGATCTAAGTCAGGATGCTCAATCCGGGCTAATATAACACACCGAGAGGCTGTCGGGCTAATATAACACATGAGAGGGCTCGGGCTAATATAACACAGAGCATCCGGCCTATACCCCGGGTATTTCGTACATGGTTTCGTTATAGTGCTTGGGGTTCGTGTTACTCTATATGAGTAACACTGGAGTCTCATCTACAACGATAATGATTCATTATAGTGTGGAGGTTCATGTTACTCTATAAAGAGTAACGTAAACTAAATCGTCATGCCACGCGATAATGAGTACGAAATCTGAAGGTGATATGAAATTCCTGAAAGAAGGGATTGTTGCTACATGATCCATTCTTGGTGAATTAAATGTGAGGGAATATCGACACTTATAAATGGCTTTATCTTTTACAAGATGTCGGCGCATGATTTTTAAGTTTTTTACAAATCCTAACCTTGAACCAAAATCCACCATCAACACCCTGGCAACACCACCTTAGATTTCTTCATTAGTAGAACAACATCAACATCCATATTGTTATCAATTTCATGAAAATCCCATGCCATCTCCTTTCTCCATGACTCCACTCCTTCTGTTTTGATAAGAACGAAGAAGAGGTGGATAATAACGGCAAGCTCACATGTTTGGTACGGAAGATTTCTTCCATTCACTGGATCACATCTCTGGCCGTGAAAGTTAGCCTAGATGTGAACTGGCCAATTCCGCTGGCTCGGTCTCTGGTGCCGCAACTTGCAAATGGCAATTTACCCGTTTATTTTCCGGGTGCACAAATTTTAGTTGTAATTCCTGTAAAAGCTCTAAAGTGATATTATTAGAAAAATATTGAGACCTATCTAGTGTAAATGTGGGTATAAAAGTGTCGCACTTACGTGCTTATCAAACTCCCTCACACTTACATTTGCTAGTCCCGAGCAAAACAAAAATTAGGCTAGCTCCACAGTGTGATCATATACAAAACTTCAGACCCGCTCGGCGGTGGTCATCAAGATACATATATATATATATTTTTAGAGACCAGCTCCTGGTGATCATATACAAAGCCAAGACCAGGCTCAATTTGGTCATCAAGATATATATATTTTTTTTAGGGCAAGCTCCCTGGCGGGTCATAATATGATAGAAACAAAATAGACTTGCTCCACAGTTTGGTCATGAAATGCAAATAAACCACTTTTTTTCTGAGACTAGGCGCTCCTGGCGAGTCATAATATGATGAAAAAAAATAGACAGCTCCAACGGGGTCATGGCAGAATTGCTTTATGGGCATTCGAAGCACTTGAGGTCATAACATGAAAGTGAATAAATCTAGTGCAGCTCCCAGACACTTAATCGACCCATTGTACTCAATGTCATTGAGTCGATCCAACGTAAAAGTCAAGATGGGAAAAATTCACAAGCAAACAAACAAAAGATTAAAGATAAAGAAAAGGGAACAAATCGGTGGGTTGACTCCCACGAAGCAAAATCAATGGGTTGACTCCCATTAAGCATCATCTCTTGTATC
>JAJJWW010016996.1:0-54685 GCA_023531295.1 Papaver armeniacum
GAGCAAAATTATGTAATCAAATAACAAATATTGGTTTCATTATCCTAGTAATGCGGATAGAAAGAAATTACGAGCGGAAAGTGTCGACAACTCACCAAAGAGATAACCGGGGACTTTATGGTATTAGGCAACAACTTACAATTCTTGTTTGCCTTCTCCACCATGAACAACTGCATTTACATACCAGAAATTCACTTCAAGATGAGGTCTCACAGCACGACCGTCCTACGGGGAAAGAAATTAAGGTGATGATCAAAGGCAATTATTGCAATTTTACGAAAGAATGTGTAAAAGATACATGCGGTGAACATATGGAGATGTCTTTCGCTTATCACCACGAGAAGATGGGTTTCAATCACGGGTAGAGAAGCAATCATATCCGGCGAAAGGAGGCTCTTTCACCAAAGGTTGACTAACTTGTGAAATCATGTAGACGTTCGAATTCTTGGTCCCGAAATCGGTATAACCGGAGTTACATACGTAATTAAATTTTGCATAAGGGAACCAATAAGAGCTTCCTTCAACATGGGTATGGTCTAAACAAGTATTAATTTGTTCCACTGATGGTTTGCTCCTCCGGAAAGTTGGAACGCATTGATCCATACCCATCTGACAGGCTGCTCTATCAATATTGTATTCCTCCACTGAAAAGTCTCCATATGTTGCTGCTATCAAATGACCTGGAGTACATCTCAACATGAAGGATCTTTCGCCATCACTCAAGTCAGCACCAGATTTTAAAGTCATACTTTCTTCAGTATTAAAAGTTTTCAATTGGGAAATATAAGAAGGAATCAGCACCCAGGGATGGAAGTTGAACTCAAACTCATCGTTTAATACATCAATGAGACGTGTCTTGGACTGAATTTGCTTCGTAGACCAACGCATGATCCTGGAATTATCCCTCTCGGAGAAAATACGTCGAGAATCTGTGATCCAAGCCCTTGCAAAAATACTACGAGGAATAAGGTGCATACTTTTCAAGCGCTCCCACATCAAGGCTTGAAGGAACATCGTATTGGCGTAGCATTCAATCTTCATAAAGCCATTTGAAACTCTTTGGAGTCTACGACCGGGGAATCAGTTGGAGTACAAGAACCCAAGAATAAGCTACCTATGGAAGTTGTTCACCACGAGCCATCTTAATGGCAAAAGGGATTACAAATGGATTTAACAAAGTCCGGACGTCTTCAAACACGTCCCTAGACAGCCATAAGCACAAAAAAACGACGATAGACAACATACCATCGGGTTTGTTGGGAGGAACATCTCGCGGGCCACCGGTGTGTCAACCGATGAGCATCTTGACCTTTGCCGGAAGCCTTGTTAATTCTCTCCATCTCAAATTTGTTAAGATGTTGGAAACCGCTTTCTCCTCCGTGGAAAGCTCTTCAGAAAATTACATGTGATTGGAAGATGCAATAAAGCAACTACATCTTCCCAAGGTAATGGTAAACTCTCCCCAACTACATATAAAGGTATGAGTCGGAATACACCAATGAGCAAGAAGGGCCCACAAGACCTCGCGCATCATGAAAGATGTACAAATATCCGGATGCTTGAATAGCCCCACGACAACTTGTGTTTTATCTGACATAGCTCTAACACGAGGATATCCCGGCCATATGTCTTGACCATCCGAAAAAACTTCTCTAAAAGGCGTCGAGAGATTGAATTCTATAATTGAAGCACGGAAGAGTCCTCGTTCAAGACAAAACCGAACAACTGCTCGAGTCACCAATTTCTTTTGAGTAACCGTCCTAGGGTTTATCAAAGACGATATGATGGAGATCTGGGACGCTTTTCAGTTTCTGAACCTCAAAAATGCATCATCTATATTCGGAACATTCTTGATTCCGGTGTTTCGTCCTCCTCCATCAACGGAAGTCTCATCCATGCATGCATCTTCTCTAGAAACATCATTGTTTACACATTTCATCTCTGGAAGCATCATCGGCTTGGGAATCGGACATTCTTGCCAAGTAGTCGCAAAATTCATACGACATTTTGCTTGATCGTCTAAATACAAAGCTTGACAAGATGATGGAATCATGCAAATAGAACACGGCATCAACAAAAATGGTAATTCTTAACTCTTACCTCTTTACAATTCCACTAACAATAGTGATTGTGCCCTGAGAGTTAACACTCAAAATTAGTTCGTTCCTTGAAACTGCAATAACGCAGGGGCTTTATTAATCTCAAAAGCGATTTTTCATAAAATCATAAACATAATTTTCATAGTATGAACATCCACAACTGAACTATAAAATTTACACCAAGACAATATTTCATCATAAATAAATTGTCAAAGTTTCAAAATTATTCAAAACCGCGCTTGATTTCATAAAACAATAATTAATGTGAATTACTCACATAAATTCTCAAACTTTTATCTAATGAGAACAAACTCATGTCAATAAAATATGTCATCATATTTTTACATAATACGTCACGGCTGAATAAAAAAAAAAAAAATCTATTTTCCTTCGTATGAGCATTATTCTCTAAAACGAGGTTTTATTTCGGTTTTGTGAAAGCTCACATCTTTTAAGATAAAGTTTTGGTTTCCATGAAAGCTCATAAACAAAATTTTATCACTTGGACATGAGTCTATTTCCAAAGAAAAATCTCTCTCAAGTTAGGGATTGTTGCTAGTTTCTTAAACTAACGATCGAGACGAACATACGTTTAATAAAATAAGGGTTTTTCTACAAAACTCACGCTAAATATATACACATGTATAGAATTTCGACATGAACATCTCATAAAATCAGCAAACAAAAAAAAATTGCGTACACGGGTCGGTGCCTGCCGAAGTTGGCCGGACGGTGCTAGCTCGCTCGGACGGACGGTGGCGCTCCGGGAAAAAAATCTTTCTGCTCCCCGATGCTCGGACGTGAAGGAAGAAGATGGTGGTCGTGTGTAAGAATAAAAAGAAAAGGGAGGAGGAATTAATTCCTTTTATACCTAATTTTATTTCCAAAACCTAATTCCATAAGGATTTCCTCTTTCGGCCGGGCAGTAAATCCTAGATCAACCAAGGTTCCACCATCGAATCAGCGGTTCTACACCAATTTATGCTCCTTTGGATGACGCTCTATTATGCCACTAGGGTTTCCACTCAAACCATGGTTTGCTCATTCAGTCGAAATCCGGTAATATCTTATTTTATGATTAAGTTCAATTACTTATTTCTGTTTGTACCTGGTAAATCACCATTCAATGTTGACTAAGGAACATGATTGTTCCTCACTAAGCAAGGGACTTAATGTAGATGGTGGATTTTCGACAAAGGGTAAAATTGTAAAACAATACTCCGGATCCGGCAATCGGATGAGTATTGAGGCCCATGTTTCTCATTAAAGCATGAAAGCTCATGCCATAAATCTCACATCGAGAAGATTGTCTCTCGAGTATATGTAGATGTGTAGTCTCCCAGTGAGGCCACGGCACATCTTATGAATACCGAGCAATTTCGATAATTACTCGGATCCGGCAATCGGATGAGTATTGAGACTCATGTCTCTAAGCGTGAAAGCTCATGCCATAAAACCTATGATCGAGAAAGTCTCTCGAGACAAGATGAAGAAGATAAAGATTGCAAATTTTGGACGGCTCCTAGGCGCATGTCGCTAGTATAGAGCAATAACGTCTTGAGGATGTAACCATGTTTTCCCGACTATACAATAGGAATATGACACTCAAAGCAAGTTCATATTGCTTAACCCTCGGATAATTAATGCTCCTAGATAGGAAGCCCCTTCTAGTATAGAGCCATCAATTAATTATCTCTAATCGCCCGAATATCCAACAATATTCTACGATTCTTCGTTATATTTCGTCACTTCAATTCGTGGTTCTTCCCGGCAGAATTCCACGGGTTAGTGATAAATATTCAACGAGACAGAGCATCCGAGCATCGAATAAGCCACGACTAAAATGGTGCAAGTGTACTTAACAATAATGCACGGCCAGCATTAGAATGCGTTAAACGAGCATTTCAAAAATATGAATGAACGATGAACCTATGCAAAATAGGAAGGAAAAATAATAATAATAAAATATTATCAAAGGCGCCATGGACTGGGCTCATCAGTTGGCCGGTCATGCCGTGACCAGTCCCGTGCCCAATTTTATATTTTGTCATATTTTATTAATTTTCCCCGATCTCGTGAAAAATTTCTCGTTCGAGCTAATCTCCTTCGTTTCAAGGAAATTCTCTAATCTCATGATTTTATCAAAAAAATAATAAAATTAGGGAAAGGTGTCGCGGGACCTTGATTTTATGAGCACCATGAAAATTCCCTAATTTTATGAATTTTCTCTAAAATCATGAAAATTATTATAAAATTAGGCCATGCCCTGGCCGTGGTCGGTCCCACACCTCACGTCCCCATTATTTTATTATTTCTCTCAAATTATGAAAATTCCTTGATTTTATGAATTTTCCCTAAAACCATGAAAATTCCCTAATTTTATGAATTTCCTCTAAAATCATGAAAATTATTAAAAAATTAGGAAAACTCGTGGGACCCTTAGGGCTCCATGCCCTAGCGTCGGCCATGCCCAAATTAGAAAATTCCTTGGAATTTTCCCACACGCCTATTATTTTATTATTGTTTGTTGTTTTAGTATCCCGATTCCATGAAAACTCCCCGATTTCAACAAAATACCTTGATTTTAACAAATCTCTCGATTTTATAAAAATTTTCTAAAATCATGAAAATTACATAAAATTGGGAAGAGGAAGAGTGTGCCATCTGCCGGTCCCATACTCCATCATTCCCTATTTTACTATTATTATATCTCTCTCATCTCATGGAAGTTCCCATAAAACTCTTGATTCCATGGAATTTCCCTCAAATGTACATAAAATTACCGGGAAAGTGTGGGACCGTGCTTGTCAACCGCCGGCCATGCCCAGCCGTGGTCGGTGCCTTGGCCATTTCCCGGTCCCATTTTAACAAACTCCACCATTCCCTATTTTGGCCATTGCCGGTTATTTTATTTTCTCTCTCATCTCATGGAAATTCCCTAATTTCATAAAACTCTTCAGTTTCATGGAATTTCCCTCAAATCAGAGAAAGTACATAAAATTACATAAAACTGGGAAAGTGTGGGACCGTGCTTGTCAACCGGCTGGCCATGCCCTAGCCGTGGTCGGTCCCACACCTTGCAATTCCCTGTTTTATTTATCATTTTTCATCATCTCATGTATTTTTTTCCTAGTTTCAGCAAAACCCTGGATTTTGCATATTTTCTCAGAATGTTGCTCAAACGCGCATCGGAAAATACTGAAACTCTCAGGACTGAGACACGGACACTATGGTGACACGATCACATCCCCTTGACCGACCAAGGGTGGCTCTAAGGCCTGCAAACATCCGGTCCCACATGTTTTAATGATTTTAACCTAATTTTCTCAATTGCTCATATTAGGTTCAAACTTCTTCCAAACAATTAAGAGTTTGCTTGAACGACCATCCATTGGTCCCACGACCACCAAGATCCGGTCCCATGACCTCTTGGTTGGTCCCTCAGTTCATGACCAGGTTTTTATTATTTGTCGCTCACACGAGCATTATTTCAAAAATGATTAAACCAGCATTTAATCATTCTTTCACCAACTGGTCCTCAAGAGACTTTGGTATTTTGCTCATTCAAGCATCTGGGCGTACATGGTGAACTCGTCATTCCATGTAGCCGGTCCCTGCTTCACTCTGTAGATTGATTTGCAATAAATCATCATTTCGATAAAATTAGGGTTTTGAATCCAGAGCTTTGAAGAAACATGATTCTGAGCAGATTCAAATACTCTGATAATTTTATGTTGATTCCATGATCAACATTTTTTATTTTACTCGATCCAGCAGTCAGTATCTTAAATTAATATTTATTTCGGTCCTGCTACCAATAATTCATCAAACGAGCAATATTTGCTCAAATCGGCAGTATTCGCTCAAACTAGCAATATTTGCTCGAACCAGCAATATTTGCTCAGATTCAAGAATATTGGTTCAACTATCAATATTATTCGACAATTTATCAAAACATTTGGCTCGTCTTAGGTAATCAACATAATAATACCTCATCTCAGCAGACATATTTGATTCATGAATTTCAGAACATTTGAAAAACATGTTCAATTCAACAATACATGGACTCATCGTCCCACAAAGTCAGCAACTGACTCCACAATCACGAGATATCAATCGTTTCACCTGGGGGATATTAACTAGGGTTTTGGTCTGGCGGTCTACGGCACGTGTGTTCACCCACGCTGAGAATGTGAGCAAGTCGTGCAATCAGTTAGAAGAGTCAGCAAAGTAGTGGGTGGAAAATTAACCAAGTCTCCGAACGATGAGCAACTGGTTTTAACACGATTTCCAACTTCCCCACTCTCTGATTCCAGCAAACTGTCACACTTCATGGGATCATGGTGTTTTCAACTC
This sequence comes from Papaver armeniacum, assembly GCA_023531295.1. Taxonomy (NCBI): domain Eukaryota; kingdom Viridiplantae; phylum Streptophyta; class Magnoliopsida; order Ranunculales; family Papaveraceae; genus Papaver; species Papaver armeniacum. Next base: position 6,456 of record JAJJWW010016996.1, read on the forward strand.
CGTCATTATAAAATGTCTCTGAATCCTGATTGAAAGGACAAGATTCGAACACTTGAATATTCGTCTAAACAAGGAATTCTCGGCAAGTTCATACAGACAATCTTTCGTTTACACGAACTCATCGTCCGAGCATTCACTCTCAATTGAGCCAATTCAATCATTCAGAGCATTCTTACGCTGAATTCACAACATACCTACAATCTCATATCACCATTGATCTCACACATTTCTCAGCTTCCCTCCTACAGATCAACCCATCTTCTCTTGTGACCGAATTGACTCTGGAACGGCCATTGTTCTTGGTTTAGGCCGGAGTATTACAGATTGATCTCTCGAACTTAAAGCACTCCCTTCTTGCAGTGGATCTGTGTGAGGTTCAACATTTCACTCTGTTCAAGGAGTCTCCACACGGTCGACTCTTCAATTCCGTAAAAACCAGCAAACTATTTTTCCCCATCTACAGATTGGCGACCACAGTGGGAGATTAATCTCTCGGTTGCAATCTCACGGTTTCACAAGATGGTTGGTCTTAGGTCTGGTTTAATTACAGGTTCTAACACAAACGGTGCTAACACTAGCAACAATAACAACAACGACAATGAAGATATCCCGGAAACAATTATGGCCTCAAACACTGGCGGTGGTGATATTACTCCTCCTCGCGTTAACACGGAAGGTCATCCTCTATTCGGTCGACACCCTGAGGAAGTCAGAGGAAACCCACCACCCACTATTGCCGATCTCATCAAAGTGCAAGAGACTCTTGCAAAAAACTGATATGGCTACGGCACAGAAGGAACTATTTAATCAATTGAAGGCTCTCACTGATACAATGTCAGAGAAAACTCAAGGAAAAGGGAAAGAGAAGGAGAAATCCTCAGATGCTGATCTTGAGGTAATTCCAATTCATACAAAGTGGATGACGACGAAGTCCGCAAAGCCGCAGACGATTCATCGGGAAAAGAATCATCAAATTTCATTACTCGGGAAGATTTGGAACGTCTTCTGGAGAACCTTGGAAAGGACAAGACATCACATGTTCATCGTTTGACCTCCTTATCCTGCCAGCTACGCAAAGAATCCCTCTTCCGAAAGTTTATACTTCTCCAACTTTCACTCTGTATGATGGAACCGTCAATGATCTAGAACATGTCTCTCGTTTCCTCGAAGCCTTATGAGAGCATGAACACAATCACGCTGTTCGTCTCAAGGAATTTTCAAAATCTTTGAAAGACAGGGCATACACCTGGTACAGCAACATCGCACCAGGGACTATTCACAATTGGGGAGAAATGATTAACGCCTTCTACAGAAAATACTTCTTCGTGTCAGAGCAGGTCACTCTCTCCGATCTTGGAAGAATGTTTTAGAGGGTCAGTGAAAACCCCAATGATTACGTGAAGTGATTCAGAGTTCAGGCCTTGGATTGTCATTACCCAAATGTCACGGAGCAACAACTGGTAGATTTTTGCATCAATGGCATGCTCCCGGTCTATGAGGGCTCTCTTTGGAAAATCTTCGATTCCGGACTTTCTCGAGCTTCATGAAGCCGCGAAGAGATCGGCAACCACCGAACCGCTCTATTGGAAAGAGCAAAACCTACAAAGATCGAAGAATCGCGAGATACTCGAGCAAGCGGTGACGTCCCGATCAACAAGCAATACAACCTGCAACCCTCCACAAACGTTGTTGCGAAGGGAGCAAGCGCAAGGCTGAACCCCCAAACAAGCATGCTTCGGCTCCTCCAAAGACGTAAAAGAAGGACAAACCGAAGCACGGGCTCCGGCCGGCATCTGAGGCTCCTGATCAAGACGCACCTGACTTCCCTCTCCCCATTGGAGAAGTGCTCGAACTATTAGATGCCCGGATCCAATATGGTGCAATCAAATTGATATATGTCGGGAGAGACCCAAGCGAGGAAGACATGGAAAATCCTCGTTCATCGTCGCTTCCACGGGTTCATCAATCATCCCACAAGTAGCCGCAAAGTCTTGAAACGCATATTCGGAGAAAAGGTTGAGTCGGGAGAACTTAATCTGGGGGTTGAGGAGTGCACAGAGATCCCCTCCCGGTCGGGACCTTCTCCATTTACGAAGCACCAGTCAAAGAAGTGGTTCGAGTCATTGATAGAACATGTACGTGAATTACTCTATTTGTCGAAAGCGCAAAGAGGAGACATGTTCACGGCTTTGAACCACATAGAAACGGAAGACACCTATTGATTCCAGAAGTACCTCATGAACCTTCAGCCACTGACAAAGAAATGTATGACTGGGGACTGCTCACCGCGGTGCATATTAAAGGAAATGAATTCAGGAGGGCATTTATTGATGTCGGTACCGCCATCAACATCATTCCTCTGAAAACTCTCAGAGCCGTTGGTATTACTCGACAAAAAGCTACTCATGCTCCCATGGCAATCAAGGATCACGAAGGGACTTCCAGAGATGCATATGGCTACATCAATCTCAAAGTTACAGAAAACTCAGTCTGCACTGAGACTAAGTATTACATAATTCGAGAAGACCCGGGATATGACATGATTCTTGGACGAACTTGGATCCACGCTGGAAAGAAAACTCCAACACCTTCAACATGTCCTGCTGTTGCAGAAAGCTCTGACTCAGGAGAAATGGAAGATACTCCGTCATTCGAGCACTTAGAAGAAGTTAAAGCTTTGACGGAACTCACACAGAAGCCTGGAGAAAGTGCACATTCTTTCATCAAGAGGTTCCGTACTCAGGCAAGTCTTATTCCTCTTCATGCACCCATAATACCAATGTTGAAACATAGTGCTCTGGTCCGGGGACTTCTCCCTTCTAACAACTTAGCAATTACGAAAAGCTACGAGTGGATAGTCTCACCTCAGCAGTATTACACCAAATGGTTACGTTCAGAGCATCTCCATGTTGATCATTTTATTAAGAGGTTTATTGCGGAATACATGGCTAAGGACGACGGATAATATGCTGGATACTCTCCTCTACACGAGTGTCCATACGTGCCACAACCATGGAATCAACAAAAAATATTCAAGGCGCGAACTACTAAGCCCAACAAATTCAAAGAAGGGGATTTGGTTCTTAAGGCGACTAAACGAGATCTCCATTCTGCAAGGAGCTCTAATTGGGAAGGACCATTTATGGTTGCTAGGTCCATAACCGGAGGATACTACAAATTGATCAACACAGATGGAAGAACCCTGCCAGTAATTCACGAGAATTGGCTTAAGGCATTTGTCTGAAATTATTGGGTATTCGAGGTACTGGACGTCTGAGCACTCATGACGTCTGGATTTGGCATTTAGGATTTTCTTTCATTGTATTTCAATTCCTCCAAAACGTTTGCAATCCTTGCAATCAGTATTTGAATTTAGCAATTTATCAAAATTCAGTTCATTTTACTTAAAAGAAAATCTCTATCAAATCCAAAAGAAAATCCTCAATCATCTACCAATCCAAAGATAGCCGATATCAAGACCCAAATAAAAACCTCATCTCTCGAAGTTCGAAGTCAAGAGATTATAAAAAAGAAAATCAAAAAAAATCGGCAAAAAAAGGATTTTTGCGCCTCTGCATCCTTCAAGATTTGCAAAGCCGCCTTCTCCTTGTTCAACTCCTCAGTCAGCCTGATAATCTTGTCTTCCTTCTCCATCACAGCATCATTGGGAAAGGGTATGTTTTTCTCACATGAGTCCTTGATAGCATTCATTTGCTTACGGAGCCACTTTACATTGAAGCCAAGTCTTTCTGAATTCTCCAAGTTAAACTCCCAATCAAAGAGTATATCGGGAGTCACGGTGCTTCGGCCCTAGTGCATATATCACTTACAACGCGCAAGATAATACCCACTTGCATTGTTAAAGCATAAGCACGCCCGGGGTTCCCTGTCCACTATTATGTGACCAAACTTCTTCCATATTTTCTCGTACAAGCCTGCATATCCAATGGGAACGCTGAATCCACCTACTAGTTCATGATACGGGAGTGAAGCATCAAAGGGAGGATCAAAAGCAACTCCTGCACTTGGATATTCATGCACCACTATACGGTTCTCAATTCTTTGGAGCAGCTTCTACAATCGGGGCAACAATCTCTTCGGTATTCTCTCTTTGGTGTTTCGGTTTCTTTTGTCACTGAAGCGGTAACAATTTGGGTTTCCATAACTTCAGTGACAACCTTCTCATGGCCTTGAAGTGCAGGGATGGTTGTCTCTTCATCAACAACTCCAGGGCAATTCGGGTTATCCTCATTGGTTTCAATATCCTCAACTTCGGTATTTGACACCTAATTCGAAGATTACATGAGGTTAGAGTCGTTTAAGCATGAAACCAAATGAGATTATAAAATACAGCATACAATCAATACCACATCATCAAATTTCATCGTTATTCACTCAAGGCACCAGCAAAAAGCACGAAAGTCATGAAAATACGTTTTTACGGTAACTTCGTCTGAAAAAACTGTACTCTACTCTATACTGGAGAAATTTACAAGGAATCTGAGGACGGGTTACATACCAATCTCTTCGTATGGATGTCCTCTACAATGTGTCAAAATTTCATAATAATCCGATGAACGAGCAAAGAGATATGGTCAAAACATCGGGCAACATGCAATCTGGAAAAAGTTACGGAAGTCTCCCGGAAGTTTCTTGTTTCGCCTTTTTCAGGTCCTAAACGTGCTCAAAACTCAAAAAGCTTCATTACTAAAGCTTGGAAATTTTCCGGGATTGAAGATACATATGCGGATCATGAAAATCCGACGTTATATGAAAGTTTTACGGTGTTTTTGCTAAAAGCGGAATCGAAATTTTCTCGACGACGTATTTCGCCAAAATTACTTGAACACTCACGTGGATTCTCATTCATTCACTCACAAATCAGAAATTTCATACTTCTATAAAGAGGTTACAAGATATGTGCTTACCTTGGGAGTCTTCGAAGTGTTCAAAGAGTTGGAATTGCTCGTGTCAACATCAAGAGGTTCATCATTTTCATTCGGTTCCGAATCTTTGGAACTTCCTTCGCCTCTATTCTCGGAGGATGACCGATTATCAGCACTCTCAACCTCCATGGCAACATCCTCCTGGACATATTCTCAAATAATTAGCATTTTCACATGAAGCATTTATGTTTGGCTATGAAGGAGAGTATTCACAACATTTTCTTCTTCAACGCTCAAATCAGAGATTGTCTGCCCAGCAGCGAAGAATTGAAGACCATCAATACTAGACGGAGCAAAATTATGTAATCAAATAACAAATATTGGTTTCATTATCCTAGTAATGCGGATAGAAGAAATTACAATGGAAAAGTGTCGACAACTCACCAAAGAGATAACCGGGGACTTTATGGTATTAGGCAACAACTTACAATTCTTGTTTCTGCCTTCTCCACCATGAACAACTGTTTCTGCTTCTGAGAAATTCACTTCAAGATGAGGTCTCACAGCACGACCGTCCTACAGGAAAGAAATTAAGGTGATGATCAAAGGCAATTATTGCAATTTTACGAAGAATGTGTAAAAGATACATACTGGTGAACATATGGAGATGTCTTTCGCTTATCACCACCAGAGATGGGTTTCAATCTGGGTAGAGAAGCAATCATATCAGCAGAAGGAGGCTCTTTCACCAAAGGTTGACTAACCCCAACGAAATCATGTAGACGTTCGAATTGCTGGTCCCAGAAATCAGTATAACCCGGAGTTACATACGTAATTCGGTCTGCATAAGGGAACCAATAAGAGCTTCCTTCAACATGGGTATGGTCTAAACAAGTATTAAGCTGTTCCACTGATGGTTTGCTCCTCCGGAAAGTTGGAACGCATTGATCCATACCCATCTGACAGGCTGCTCTATCAATATTGTATTCCTCCACTGAAAAGTCTCCATATGTTGCTGCTATCAAATGACCTGGAGTACATCTCAACATGAAGGATCTTTCGCCATCACTCAAGTCAGCACCAGATTTTAAAGTCATACTTTCTTCAGTATTAAAAGTTTTCAATTGGGAAATATAAGAAGGAATCAGCACCCAGGGATGGAAGTTGAACTCAAACTCATCGTCTAATACATCAATGAGACGTGTCTTGGACTGAATTTGCTTCGTAGACCAACGCATGATCCTGGAATTATCCCTCTCAGAGAAAATACGTCGAGAATCACCAACAGTCAACCCTTGCAAAATACTACGAGGAATAGGTGCATACTTATCGAAGCGCTCCCACATCAAGGCTTGAAGGAACATCGTATTGGCGTAGCATTCAATCTTCATAAAGCCATTTGAAACACTGGAGTCTACGACCAGGGAATCCAGGTTGGAGTACAAAGAACCCAAGAATAAGCTACCTATGGGAAGTTGTTCACCCTGAGCCATCTTAATGGCAAAAGGGATTACAAATGGATTTAACAAAGTCCCGGCGTCTTCAAACACGTCCCTAGACAGCCATAAGCACAAAAAAACAGCGATAGACAACATACCATCAGGTTTGTTGAGAGGAACATCTCGTGGCCACCAGTGTGTCAACCAGTGAGCATAACAGCCTTTGCCAGAAGCCTTGTTAATTCTCTCCATCTCAATTTGTTAAGATGTTGGAAACCGCTTTCTCCTCCGTGGAAAGCTCTTCAGGAAAATTACATGTGATTGGAAGATGCAATAAAGCAACTACATCTTCCAAGGTAATGGTAAACTCTCCCCAACTACATATAAAGGTATGAGTCGGAATACACCAGCGAGCAAGAAGGGCCACAAGACCTCGCGCATCATGAAAGATGTACAAATATCCAGATGCTTGAATAGCCCTGACAACTTGTGTTTTATACAGCATAGCTCTAACACGAGGATATCCCAGCATATGTCTTGACCATCCAGAAAACTTCTCTAAAGGGCGTCGAGAGAGCTTGAATTCTATAATTGAAGCCTGGAAGAGTCCTCTTTCAAGACAAAACCGAACAGCTGCTCGAGGAGTCACCAATTTCTTTTGAGTAACCGTCCTAGGGTTTATCAAAAGACGATATGATGGAGATCTGAGACGCTTTTCAGTTTCCTGAACCTCAAAAAATGCATCATCTATATTCGGAACATTCTTGATTCAGTGTTTCGTCCTCCTCTCCGCCAACGGAAGTCTCATCCATGCATGCATCTTCTCTAGAAACATCATTGTTTACACACATTTCATCTCTGGAAGCATCATCAGCTTGGGAATCAGACATTCTTGCCAAGTAGCTGTAAAATTCATACAACATTTTGCTTCAGTCGTCTAAATACAAGCTTCAACAAGATGATGGAATCATGCAAATGGGAACACGGCATCAACAAAAATGGTAATTCTTAACTCTTACCTCTTTACAATTCCACTAACAATAGTGATTGTGCCACAAGAGTTAACACTCCAAAATTAGTTCGTTCCTTGAAACCTGCAATAACGAACGAGGCTTTATTAATCTCCAAAACTGATTTTTCATAAAATCATAAACATAATTTTCATAGTATGAACATCCACAACTGAACTATAAAATTTACACCAAGACAATATTTCATCATAAATAAATTGTCAAAGTTTCAAAATTATTCAAAACCCGCGCTTCGATTTCATAAAACAATAATTAATGTGAATTACTCACATAAATTCTCAAACTTTTATCTAATGAGAACAAACTCATGTCAATAAAATATGTCATCATATTTTTACATAATACGTCACGGCTGAATTAAAAAAAAAAAAAAAAATCTATTTTCCTTCGTATGAGCATTATTCTCTAAAACGAGGTTTTATTTCGGTTTTGTGAAAGCTCACATCTTTTAAGATAAAGTTTTGGTTTCCATGAAAGCTCATAAACAAAATTTTATCACTGGACACGGGTCTATTTCCAAAGAAAAATCTCTCTCAAGTTAGGGATTGTTGCTAGTTTCTTAAACTAACGATCGAACGAACATACGTTTAATAAAATAAGGGTTTTTCTACAAAACTCACGCTAAATATATACACATGTATAGAATTTCGACATGAACATCTCATAAAATCAGCAAACAAAAAAAAAATTGCGTACCTGGTCGGTGCCTGCCGGAAGTTGGCCGGACGGTGCTAGCTCCGCTCGGACGGACGGTGGCGCTCCGGAAAAAAATCTTTCCTGCTCCTCCTGATGCTCGGACGTGAAGGAAGAAGATGGTGGTCGTGTGTAAGAATAAAAAGAAAAGGGAGGAGGAATTAATTCCTTTTATACCTAATTTTATTTCCAAAACCTAATTCCATAAGGATTTCCTCTTTCGGCCCGGCCCGTAAATCCTAGATCAACCAAGGTTCCACCATCGAATCAGCGGTTCTACACCAATTTATGCTCACTGGATGACGCTCTATTATGCCACTAGGGTTTCCACTCAAACCATGGTTTGCTCATTGATAAATCCAGGTAATATCTTATTTTATGATTAAGTTCAATTACTTATTTCTGTTTGTACCTGGTAAATCACCATTCAATGTTGACTAAGGAACATGATTGTTCCTCACTAAATAAGGGACTTAATGTAGATGGTGGATTTTCGACAAAGGGTAAAATTGTAAAACAATACTCCGGATCCGGCAATCGGATGAGTATTGAGGCCCATGTTTCTCATTAAAGCATGAAAGCTCATGCCATAGATCTCTGACTGAGAAGATTGTCTCTCAGAGTATATGTAGATGTGTAGTCTCCCAGCTGAGGCCACGGCACATCTTATGAATACTGAGCAATTTCAGTAATTACTCCGGATCCGGCAATCGGATGAGTATTGAGACTCATGTCTCTAAGCGTGAAAGCTCATGCCATAAAACCTATGATCGAGAAAGTCTCTCAGACAAGATGAAGATGTGTAGTCTCCCAGCTGAGACCACGACACATCTCATATTGTATAGGATTGCAAGATTGGACGGCTCCTAGGCTGCATGTCTGCTAGTATAGAGCAATAACGTCTTCAGGATGTAACCATGTTTTCCCTGACTATACAAGAGGAATATGACACTCCAGCAAGTTCATATTACTTGACCCTCAGATAATTAATGCTCCTAGATAGGAAGCCCTGCTAGTATAGAGCCATCAGTTAATTATCTCTAATCGCCTGAATATCCAACAATATTCTACGATTCTTCGTTATATTTCGTCACTTCAATTCGTGGTTCTTCCCAGCAGAATTCCACGGGTTAGTGATAAATATTCAACGAGACAGGCATCTGAGCATCGAATAAGCCCTGACTAAAATGGTGCAAGTGTACTTAACAATAATGCACAGGCCAGCATTTGAATGCGCAAACGAGCATTTCAAAAATATGAATGAACGATGAACCTATGCAAAATAGGAAGGAAAAATAATAATAATAAAATATTAGCGAAGGCGCCATGGGACTGGGCTCATCAGTTGGTCAGTCATGCCGTGACCAGTCCCGTGCCCAATTTTATATTTTGTCATATTTTATTAATTTTCCCCGATCTCGTGAAAATTCTCTCGTTCGAGCTAATCTCCTTCGTTTCAAGGAAATTCTCTAATCTCATGATTTTATCAAAGAAATAATAAAATTAGGGAAAGGTGTCGCGGGACCGAGCACCAGCCGGCCGGCCATGCCCTAGCCGTGGTCGGTCCCACACCTCACGTCCCCATTATTTTATTATTTCTCTCAAATTATGAAAATTCCTTGATTTTATGAATTTTCCCTAAAACCATGAAAATTCCCTAATTTTATGAATTTTCTCTAAAATCATGAGAATTATTAAAAAATTAGGAAAACTCGTGGGACCGGGCTCTAGCCGGTCGGCCATGCCCTAGCCGGTCCCACACGCCTATTATTTTATTATTGTTTGTTGTTTTAGTATCCTGATTCCATGAAAACTCCCTGATTTCAACAAAATACCTTGATTTTAACAAATCTCTCTGATTTTATGAAAATTTTCTAAAATCATGAAAATTACATAAAATTGGGAAGAGTGCTCTAGGACCGTGCCCGTTGGCCGGCCGTCCATGCCTTGGCCATTTCCGGTCCCACACTCCACCATTCCCTATTTTATTATTATTTTATCTCTCTCATCTCATGGAAATTCCCTAATTTCATAAAACTCTCCAGTTTCATGGAATTTCCCTCAAATCAGAGAAAGTACATAAAATTACATAAAACTGGGAACGTGCGGGACCGTGCTTGTCAACCGGCTGGCCATGCCCTAGCCGTGGTCGGTCCCACACCTTGCAATTCCCTGTTTTATTTATCATTTTTCATCATCTCATGTATTTTTTCCTAGTTTTTGAAACCTCTGGATTTTGCATATTTTCTCAGAATGTTGCTCAAACGCGCATCGGAAAATACTGAAACTCTCGGGGCGAGACACGGACACTATGGTGACACGAGCACATCCCCTTGACCGACCAAGGGTGGCTCTAAGGCCTGCAAATAGCCGGTCCCACATGTTTTAATGATTTTAACCTAATTTGCTCAATTGCTCATATTAGGTTCAAACTTCTTCCAAACAATTAAGAGTTTGCTTGAACGACCATCCATTGGTCCTACGACCACCAAGAGCCGGTCCCATGACCTCTTGGTCGGTCCCTCAGTTCATGACCATGTTTTTATTATTTGTCGCTCACACGAGCATTATTTCAATAAATGATTAAACCAGCATTTAATCATTCTTTCACCAACTGGTCCTCAAGAGACTTTGGTATTTTGCTCATTCGAGCCTCTGGGCGTACATGGTGAACTCATCATCCCATGTAGCCGGTCCCTGCTTCACTCTGTAGATTGATTTGCAATAAATCAGCATTTCGATAAAATTAGGGTTTTGAATCCAGAGCTTTGTAGAAACATGATTCTGAGCAGATTCAAATACTCTAATAATTTTATGTTGATTCCATGATCAACATTTTTATTTATTTTACTCAACCCAAAGATCGGTATCTTAAATTAATATATATTTTGGTCTGCTACCAACAATTCATCAACCGAGCAATATTTGCTCAAACCGAGCAATATTTGCTCAAACGGCAATATTTGCTCAAACCGGCAATATTTGCTCAGATTCAAGAATATTGGTTCAACTATCAATATTATTCGACGATTCAACAACACAGTTTGCTCGTCTTAGGTAATCAACATAATAATACCTCGTCTCGTGAGACATATTTGATTCATGAATTTGAACATTTGCAAAACATGTTCAATTCAACAATACATGGACTCATCATCCCACAAAGTCAAGAATCGACTCCACAATCACGAGATATCAATCGTGTCACATGGGGGATATTAACTAGGGTTTTGGTGCGGCGGGTCTACGGCACGTGTGTTCACCCACGATGAGAATGTGAGCAAGTCGTCCAATCAGTTGGAAGAGTCGGCAAAGTAGTGGGTGGAAAATTAACCAAGTCTCCGCACGATGGGCAACTGGTTTTAACACGATTTCCCACTTCCCCACTCTCTGATTCCAGCAAACTGTCACACTTCATGTGATCATGGTGTTTTTAACTCCGGCATTATAAAATGTCTCTGAATCCTAATTGAAAGAAAAAGATTTGAACACTCGAACATTCGTCTAAACAAGGAATTCTCGGCAAGTTCATACAGACATATTTCGTCTACACGAACTCATCGTCTGAGCATTCACTCTCAATTGAGCAAAATTCAATCATTCAGAGCGTTCTTACGCTGAATTCACAACACACCTACAATCTCAGATCACCATTGATCTCACACATTTCTCAGCTTCCCTCCTACAGATCAACCGATCCTTTATTGTGACCGAATTGACTCTGGAACGGCCATTATTCTTGGTTTAGGCCGGAGTCCTACAGATTGATCTCTCGAACTTAAAGCATTCCCTTTTTTCAGTGCGTCTGTGTGAGGTTCAACATTTCACTCGGTTCAAGGAGTCTCCACACGGACGTCTCCTCAATTCCGTAAAACCAGCAAATCGTTTTTTCCCATCTACAACCGTAAACCCATGATTGTGATAGAATATTGGTTTGATCAATCACATAGTTCTTGAAAGTCAGATGAACCAATTCTAAACTTGTTTGGAAGTGTGGCAAATCGGTTTCAAGGTTGTAAGTGTGAAAGAGAAATTACAAAGTTAAGATGTCGACAAACTTTGAACACGTGCTGTGAATGTTTATTTCTATAATTGTTTAAAGATATTCCTTAACGACTAAGGGAAGAGAATCCCAGGATCGAAACATAAGTAAGTTAAGAATCTTTTAATTAAGGTTATTAATTTCATTTTGTAGGAAATTACGAGAATTAGTAATGTGCATTTACTAATTAGATTTTCGAGAGATTTCGATCGTTATTTTTGGACAGAGCATTTCCAGGAATTATGAAAACCGAATCTGTGCTTTTATGAATATCTTGAGAATATTTTCGGTTTTGGAAATTCCTTGGTGTCCAAACTTCCTTGTCTATAAATACACGAAGTTTGCCTTTCTAGCAAACTAATCCTTCGTAACAACAAATTTACTCTTTTGTTGTTGTTACTGGTGTAGCCCCCTATTCGAAGAGGAGAGTAACCTAATTAGGCAAAATCTCTTACGACCGCTCAATTTAAAGTCTTCTTTGGGATTGAGAAGCTCTAGCGCGACCCGTTGGTGGGAAACTAGATAATTGCGGTTTATCTTTATTTTCGATTGATTTGATTGACTAACGGTGGTTGAAATATGATTGCACCTAGTTTGTTTATTCTTGAGAATCTTCTCTTCTGATATAAGATTCACTCAAACTAGTTCGAGTTTCGACGGGGATCTTTAGACATGTTGTTAGTTCTAAAGACGATCTTGTGATAATCCATTGTTAATGCACTGCAGTTACGTGCGTGATTGATCACAAAAGATTCAAGTGATTGTGTGCAGGTTTTTATTGAGGATTTAAGAAGATTTAAAGACAAAGAAGATATTGAAGATCTGACTTGGGTTTTATAATCTTTGGTGTGCACAATACTTGTTTGGGTAAAAGAGGATCCAATTAATAATCGGTTTATCCTTGTGGTAGATTGGATTGATTAATTGAGTAGATCGGCATCAATACGTTTCCTTGTGATTAAAGGTATTGATTGGCTTAATCTTAAACGACCTTTGGGTGATTGAACATAAGATAGATCTAAGGACCCGACGAATGAGTTTATGTTAAGATAAACAGAAGAGCCTTTGTCCGACTCATATCACTTGGTTGAATAGAGTTGATACCAAAAAGATTTTTTGTTCCTTTACTGTTTGGAATACGAACCAAAGGAATTGTTCCAAGTACGTGACTTATTCACAAGTCGGAGGCGTGGGAATACATACGGAACTAAGTGAACTATAGGTTTAGTTACTTGGTCTCAACTATACGAAGTTAGGTGTAATTTTGTGTAGCGGCTCATAAGCATGTAAATGCTACATTTTATACCCATATTTATATTAGCTAGGACACAATATTTTAGTTACTAATACTATTTTAGTGCTTTTGTAGAAAGTACAAGTGAATTCGATCATCCAACGAATAAACAACAAAATGTGAGACTTATTGGTGTTTGCGACGAAAATGGAAAAATGTGGTTGGCCTGGTATCTCCATGTATCAGCAACCACAATGATAAAATATGCTGGCCTGGTATTTCTATATATCACCAAAGACTTATTATGCTTGGCCTGGTATTTTTATATATCAAGAACACTTATTATTTGGCTTTGGTATCTCCATATATCGGCAGCAATGAAATGGGCTGGCTTTGGTATTTCTATATATCAGCAGCCGGGTTGGCCTGGTATCTCCATGTATCAACAACCACAATGATAAAACGGTGTTGGCGTAAATTTACGTATAGCATGAACAAAATTGAGTTTCCAAAGGTAGCGCATTAATTCTTGAAGCTTTGCTACACTTGCAAATTCAATATCCAAGATTGTTTCCTTAGTGGCACACCTCCATCGGGTAATGACATGCAGAAGAAAAATATATGGGGATAATTAACTGGTGTTAATTTATTAATGAGAGAATATTGTGATTGTCAAGAGGGAATCAGTATTCAATGTGAAAAGATTTTTGCAAGATGGTGTATGGCATGACAATATATTCATGAAGTATTATGGGATCCACATGCATGCAACTCTCACTCGGAAAAGGAAAGAAAATAAAGAAATGAAGTGGTATTATGGAAAATGGAAGAAAATAAAGTAATGAAGTAATATTATTTTACTTACCATTATTAGTGGGAGTGAATTATATTAAACGTGGGCATGAGATTGTGAACATGCATTTTTGGTTGGTGGTTAAAGATACATGCAAGGGAGATTAATTGTGATTGGAGAAAGAATTATACTTCTTACTTTAATTATTCACATGCAAAAAAATTGATAAGGAAAGAATATGTTATTCTCATGTACACTTTAATATGTGTGAAGGGGAGGAACCATAAAAGGAGGCAGTGACGAACCAAGATAAAGGGGGCGGCTACAGCCGTTTAGGGAGAAGAGGGTTTTGTTGTTTTGATTTCCTTTTCTCATGATTTGCTAGATTGTTTGTTAGGGTTTAGGTAGAAATCAATTAATTATGAAGACTCTACATTGATATATGCTTAATAATGATTCGATTGATTAATAGTTTTTCTTCACATAGCTTGGTATTTAATTGCTCATGTCATTTTCTTGATTATTTATGCTTTTGAATTGATATTTCGTGCTTCGGTTAAATCCCTAGACGTGGTATGCAAGGATAGATAGGTAATGCTTTAAAATCACTATCCATGAAGCGAAGGAAACTATAGCGGAGAAACAATAATTTGAAAATGCATGGAATATATTCTTAAAGATTAGTAGAGTTTGAGTAATTAATTGGTGGAAACCGAAAATCCTAATAACCCATTCTCATTTGTTTATCATTAGAATTATTATTATTTCATTTTGTTCCAAATTTTTGAAAAAATTGCTAAAACATCATCTTGTCGATTGGTTACTTTTGATATTAGTTAGTAGTAGTATTTCACACTCCTCGTGGGAACGACCTGTACTTGCCATCGTTCTACTAGTTAGACACTGTGCACTTGCAGTATTTATTGTGGGTTTTCGAGCCTATCAGCGGCTTAATCCTGAGAGTATTCAATTCTAGAAAAGGTCCCGGGGTTTTTCTGCATTTGCGGTTTCCTCGTTAACAAAATCTTGCTGTTTCATTTACTTTTATTTTCCGCATTATAATTGTTTTATTATAATTAAAGTAAATTACACAAACGTTAATTCCTATTTACTTGATAAGCAATCCTATTGTGTTTGGTTAAGTCCAAACCTTTGTATCAAGTAAACATACTTCTTTGTTGTATTGTCTCGATCTCGTATCCATAGAACGATCACACGAAGTGTGAACCGATTAGTTGTATTGTCTCGACTCAGTCCATAGACAATCACTTTCGGAGAAAGGACTTATAGGTAGGAAAAGTTTTAGCTTGAGGTATATTTGGGTACCCTCGCCTTTTCAGTCTCATATCCTAATACTTTCAAGCTAACCTATACGAAGTTGACTCTAGTACATAATCAAGCGACTCTTAAAATGAGTTTTGATTCACTAAAATATGACAACCAAACTTGACATACCAACGCTTGGTGGGTTCAACCGGGCTATGCTCTAACAAGCTTGGTATTCGAAATTAAGTGGTGTTCTCTGTAGGAAATATGCATTGAACTGACCATTAACAATCTAAGTTACCTTGGTAACAAAGCATTCAATAATCACCGTTAGATGAAAAACCTGATTCAACCAAGCTAATATCTTTCAACCGTTAGATCGAAACTTAGCTTGTCACACACAAATGAAATGCTTAGGTTTGAGTAACCATACCTAAACGTGTACACTTAGTTGGTTCACAAATAGTTAACCAATGGTTAGCCATATGAGCACTTTCATATTAACCGTATTCATCTTTCTCATAACTAGTTCAAATGACTCATAAGAACTAGTTCAAGAGTTGTTCAATTGCTTAGGTCTTTATTCATAGACACAATTGAAACAAAATCGGTTTGATTCACTTGAATCAATTCATGAACAAAATAGCCACGGTTTGCAAAGATTTCATTCCTTATAATTTATTGTTTTAAGCTCATGAACTACCGATTTGAGAAATAACTAGCTTGGGTACGCGTACGGGTATGCGTACCTTAGCTACCGGATTTGAGTTTACAAACTCAGCAGAAATTTTCGGTATGAAAACTTCTGTGGGTACGCGTACGGGTATGCGTACATAAGGTGACTGGTTTACTAGTTTGCAAACTTACAAACTCCAACAGAAATTTTCATACCGAAAATTTCCGTGGGTACGCGTACTCAACCCGTCTCCTTCACCGATACCACATGCACACATATGCACGCACTTGGTTTCCGGCACATGGATTTATACACTAATGTGTGAACACACTTTATATGCTTATATCCATAGTTGGTAATCTCAACTCTACATTTCAATCATTGAAACATTCTTCTATAATGTTATAACAATCGTTATTCACGACTATCGTCATCAAAGCTATTTTCAATATTGAAACGTCATCATGAATTTCGTCACGGGTAAAGATGAAAATGGTTAAAGCAAAAGCTCGCCAACACATATTTCGAGAAAAAGATTCGCGAGTAAACCAAACTCGAAATAGCAGATGTGTATGTATGAAAACTATCATACTTATACGACTTTGTCCCAAGAATAGGAGATAAAGTAGACTTTTGAGTGACATATAAGTTCAAGTCTCCACATACCTTTTTGTCGGATGAAGCTCCACTTATTCTTAGCCGCACTACCCACAAAGATATGGCAATTAAGCACAAGTTCAAAGAACTCTCCCCCATTTGATGTCATTCCCGAAAGAACAACAAGAGCGACCTTACTTTTACTAGAAAAGAAGGATTTCTTTGGACACCAAAAAAATTGGCAAAGGTACGAAAACGGGATCCTAATGAAAATTTTCATGGAGACACTTCAAGACCAAAGAAAAGTACATATCAACTTTGTTTAGATGCAATCATAAAGCCGAAGCTAAATGCATTCATCACGGAGTTTATAAAGATACAAGATAATTCCTCAAATATTCCACAGCCGCACTCCCCACAAAGATATGGCAATTAAGCACAAGTTCAAAAGAACTCTCCCCCATTTGATGTCATTCCCGAAAAAACAATAAGAGCGACCTTACTTTTACGAGAAAAGAAGGATTTCTTTGGACACCAAAAACCACAAAATGATTTTGTATCTAAAATTCTCAATTAAACAAACCACAAGAGCACCCATGATTAATTTAATCGGAATACACAACCAAAATAACCATAAACGAATCTATGATTAATCTAGTTGGAAATGCTCACACAAGAAAACTTATGGAGCCGCATAGTATATACATAAAATATGGATCAGGGAAGATCAATACTGCGGAATATACAAGGATTCATTCTATTTTCCATCACTATTTGCACAATGACATATAATAGACATAATCCTTGTAAACAAAAGATTTTAACCTATCTTCCATCAATAAATGACATAATAGGCTTAACTTTTGTTTGTCAAAAGTTCATCGATCTTGTATCAATACATGCATATCGACATATAAACGAGATAACTTTTGACATGGTTTATCTGACGGCTAAGAATAATCTTTGTTTATTCCGCATTATTGGTCAGAGTTTAACCATTTTTCGTCATTGTCAATACTATGGTGATATGTACCACTCCCCCTTTGTCAATACTCCATCTCACATGGAAACCACTCCCCCTTACATAATGATCCGAAAACCATATGTATTTGTAGTGTGAACTACATATTAATTCTCCCCCTTTTTGTCAATAAAATTGGCAAAGGTACAAGAACGGGATCCTAATGAAATTTCCGAAAGAGACATTTCATGACCAAAAGAAAGAAACACATATCATCTTATTTAGATGCAATCATAAAGTCGAAGCTAAATGCATTCATCAAGTAGTTTAAAGATACAAGACAACCCCTATAATATTCCACAGCCGCACTTCCCACAAAGATTTGGCAATTAAGCACAAGTTCAAAAAGAACTCTCCCCCATAATATGTCATTCCCGAAAGAACAACAAGAGCGACCTTAATTCCGAAAGAAAAGAAGGATTTCTTTGGACATAACAAATCACATACAAGTATGAATTTGAATCCAAAATACTCAATTAAATTAACCACAAGAAGTTCAATTACTCAAAAATACTCAACACGAGTGAACTTATGGAGACTCAAAAATACTCAATTATATTAATCACAAGAGAACCCATAATTAATCTAATCAAAATACACAACCAAACTAATCACAAAAGTAATCAATTTAATTGGTCATACTCGACATAAGAGAATCTATGGAGCAATGACTAAGTTAATCATGAAAACAATCAACCCAGTCAAAAATGCTCAAACATAAGAAAACTTATGGAGTTATAACTAAATAACCAAACAAGATGATTAATTTAGTTCAAAAATGCTCGACATAAAGTACCTTACGGAACAATAACAAAGCTAATCATAAAATAATCAACTTGGTCGTTTAGTGCTCAACATAAGACACATTACGGAGACTCACAGTAATACACAAAATATGGATCAGGGAAGATCAATTACTGCAGAATACACAAGGATTCATTCTATTTTCCATCACCATTTGCACAATGACAAACAATAGACATAATCCTTGAAAACAAAAGATTTTAACCTATCTTGCGTCAATAATTGACAATATAGGCTTAACTTTTGTATTTGTCAAAAGTCCATTCATTCCTTTATCAACATATGAATATCGACTTATGAAAGACTTTACTTTTGACAAGATATGGGACAATCATAGTTCACGGACGCAAACACACATATCCCATAAAAATTGCAATATATAAAACCAAAACTAATACTGCAAAAATCATCTTCCAAACAAATTTAGAGTTTAAACCAATAAATCTAAAAACATGAAGATGAAAACATTGGACATAGCTATGTGTAATCACAATAATGGCTATTCCACACTCTAGTTAGTCTTCTAACAAAACTTTTCCTAAAGCCTGAGAGGTACAAAATCATTGTCTCTTTTGATCAGGCACATGAGACAAGATTTTCATCAATCAACACAATTAAATTGTGTTGCGGTGAACAAAAATTTGTCCACCATTTTCCTCATGAGAGGAATCCTCAGACTTCTGTCTATCAAACCGACTCGACTATACTCTCTTCTCTAATGGTCTTGGTTTGTCCTTGGAAACTAACTTCTTAGATGAAGATAAGATCCTACATACCTCAGCGGTCTTCTGAGCAAGTTTAAGCTTCCTTGTTAAATGATTTGCTCTTCGTTGAAATTTGTTGACGTGCCTCGGTTGGTGTTTGTACTTGTAACACCTTGAAAGTTCATGACCCTTTAGAGAACAATACAAACACGTCAGTCTAGGATAAAAGTCAGGCTTTTGAGATGTGCATGCAACTAGGCACATAGTGGAACCTGAAATATTATAAACAGAGTTTCCAAAGAATGGACCAACTTTATCTTCCAGAATAGTTGGATTATCTTCTGAAAGAATATCAAGATTGATGTATGTATTGCTACAATTATCAAATCAATATTTTCACCAAGAAGCGCAACACTTGATTTCTCGTCTTCATTAGAATCATAGTTATCAGACATTTCATCAAGAGTTGCAGTAAGACCTTTGTTCCCAGTGTATTTTCTACGATTTGGGCACTCGTTTGCAAAATGACCAAATCCTTTACACTTAAAGAACTGAGGCATATCCTCGTCATCAGTTTCATCATATCCCTATTTTTGGGAGGAACACGATTATGAGGTTTGACTGATGCCTTAGGATTATCTCTGGAGAACCGTTTACTTCTCTTCAGGAGAAGATCCCTAAACTGTCTTGTGATCATCGAGACTGATTTGTCAAGATCTTCATCTGATGAATCTGTCTCAGAGTGATCATCTTCAGAGATATACACTTTTTTACTTTTATCAAGTAATTTAGTGTCCTTTAATGCTTTGAACGCAACATCCTTAGTTTTGGATGAATGTTCATGATCAAAGATCTTAAGCTTCCCAACCAGCGTATTTCTGGAAAGATTATCAAGGTTATTTCCCTCAACAATGGCATGCTTCTTAGAATCGTACCTGGATGGCAGCGATCTGAGAAATTTCATTACAATGTCCTTTTCAGGAATAGTATTACCCAATGCAAAAGATGTATTAACAATTTCAGACACTTTGTGATTAAACTCATCAAATGTTTCTTCATCTGCCATACGAAGGTTTTCCTAATCGGAACTAAGGTTTTGAAGCCTAGCTTCCTTTTCACTGGTATTACCTTAAAAACGGTTTCTAAGATATCCCAAGCTTCTTGCGACTTAGTGCAATTTGACACATGGTGCTAAAGATTTGGGGTAATGGCTTGTATGATGGCATTCAAACCGTCGGAATTTTGCTTTGTAGCAAGTATCTCAGCAGGGCTGTATTCACCAATATTCTTGGGAACGTTTACATTTCCAACTGCCACAACGGGAGGATCATAGCCATTAACAACATATACCCATGATTGAAAATCACGCGCTTGAAGAAAAGCTCGCGTAGCAATTTTCCACCATAAGTAATTAGAGCCATCAAAGACTGGTGGTACGTTAATAGAGATAACACCTCTGTCCATAGAGTCAGATCGCTATAAACACAGACTTATAAGGTCTTGAGCGTGTTTGCCTGCTCTGATACCAATTGAAAAAGCGGGGGTACAACAACCACACCCAACAATTCGATTAGCAATCTGTATGGACTAACTCTAATATACTTTTAAGATAATCAACTAGACAGTCAGACTCAATCTTAGTAAAAAGTATATCAAGGAGTTAATATCTCTATCTCTCGATTTGATCTTTACTCAAGCAAATGGAAATCTGCGAGTCTTTATCAAATACTAGAGAGATAAACTTGGATGGTACCAAAGACCAATATCCAAGTGTCAATCAATGTAAATCAACAACCAAAGGTTGGATATTCTAATTGATTGATCTTAACGCACAACCTGTGATATTTCAATTAAATAACAAAATATAATGCGGAATAGAAATAACACAGACACCAGAAGTTTTGTTAACGAGGAAACCGCAAATGCAGAAAAACTTCGAGACCTAGTCCAGATTGAACACCACACTGTATTAAGACGCTACAGACTCTAGCCTACTACGGACTAACTTCGGTCTGGAATGTAGTTGAACCCTAATCAATCTCACACTAATTCAAGGTACAGTTGCGCTCCTTACGTCTCTGATCCCAGCGGGATACTAGGCACTTGATTCCCTTAGCTGATCTCACCCACAACTAAGAGTTGCTACGACCCAAAGTCAAAGACTTTAATAAACAAAACTGTATCACACAGAAAAGTTTACGGTAATAGATAAATCCGTCTCCTACGAATATACCTTCCGTCTTTTGATAAATCAAGGTGAACATGAACCAATTGATAAACCGGACTTATATTCCCAAAGAACATCCTAGTATTATCAATCACCTCACAATAATCTTAATCGACGCTGCGAAAAAAGATATTGCGGAACCACAAACGATGAGACGAAGTGTTTGTGATTTCTTTTCTATCTTTCCTATCGGAGATATAAATCTCAAGCCAATTATTCCAATTGTACTCGTACGATAGAAACAACAAAATCAGATCACACAACTACAAGAAAAGTATTATCGGTCTGGCTTCACAATCCCAATGAAGTCTTTAAGTCGTTAACCTGGTTTAGAGAAGAAAACCCAAGGTTAAAGGAGAATCAACTCTAGCTTATGCAACTAGTATCACATGTAAGGTGTGGGGATTAGGTTTCCCAGTTTCTAGAGTTCTCCCTTATATAGTCTTTCAAATCAGGGTTGGCAATCAATGTTAGCTTGGTAACAAAGCATTCAATATTCACCGTTAGATGAAAACCTGATTAAATTCAAGCTAATATTTCTCAACTGTTGGATCGAAACCTTAGCTTGTTACACACAAATGAAATGTCCAATTTTGGGTTTATGTAACCGTTCCCAAACATTGACATTTGTTGGTTCAACAATAGTTAACCAAATGGTTAGCCATATGAGCGATTTCATATCAACCATATTCTTCTTCATCATAACTAGTTCAAATGACTCAAATGAACTAGTTAGAGAGTTGTTCAATTGCTTAGATCTTATGTAACTACACAAGACACAATCGAAGCAAAAACGATTTGATTCACTTGAATTGGTTCATGAACTTTATAGCCACGGTTTGCAAAAATATTCCTTAGTTTATATAAACATGATTTCAAGAACAACCGATTTTATATATAACCTACTCAAGTTTACGGAATGGGTTCGCAGACTTAAGCTCACGGAAGGAGTTCACAAACTTCAGCAGAAATTCTCGGGTCGAGAACTTCTGCCAGTTCGCGGACTTGGCTCACGCCACATGTTTTTTCTCTTGATCAACAAAGTTCGCAAACTTTGGTTCAAGGAATAAGGACTTATACATATATGTGTTTCCACAACAATGCTTATATCCTACCAAAGGTTATGTAATCTAAACTCTCATTTCAATCATTGAGACATTCTTAGAGGACGTTATATAGCCGTTATTCAGATACCATTTTTCGCCAGAGCAATTTTCAAAGTGATTGAAACATAACATGACATTCGTCACTAGGTAAAGATGAATTTGGCTAAAGTGAAAGCTTACCAATACATATTTAGAGAAATAGATAGGCGAGTTAAACTCGGCTCCAAATAGCAAATGTGTATAATGAAAGTCTATATATCAAAACGACTTTTGTCTCAAGAATAGGAGATAGAATAAATAGACTTTTGAGTGACAGATAAGTTCAAGTCTCCACCAGTGTTTAGAAAATCGGCTCGGACCGGCCGGTCCAACCCGGAAACCGGTGACCCAGTAGAAAAGATGGGCTGGTTCACCCTTGACCCAGTAATTTTCCCAAAAACCGCTTTAGAATTATTGAACCGGGTGACCCGGCCGGTCCAACCACTGAACCAATTAACCCAGCTGGGTTTTTAACCTGTTCACCCAGTTGCTTCCCGTCCAAATCTTTTTTCGTTTTTTTTTTTTTTTTTTTTTTTTCCGATTGGGATTCAAATCTACAATATGAGAACTACTGATTTTTAAGTTGTATTACCTTACCACTCAAACAAGAAATTTTAATAAGGAGAAAGAAAAACAAAATACAGAATCACTAAAAAAAAATAGAAAACCTTGATGGATTATATAAGTTACAGAGAGAGATAATCATAAAATTTAATCTTCCAACAATATGATTTCACCTTTTTTGTTGCAAACAAGTCCTTGAACTCTTCGAATAAAGTTGGAGATACTGAGATAGTGGTTGGTGTGATAGAGGAGCAAGGTCTTCTTTCATTTTAAGTTGGTTTTGTTGTTTTATCAAAACAAAAAAGGGACACAGTTAGCGGCTAGGTTATTAAGAGGTGTGGTTCGTGAGAAGATTATCTTTTAAGAGTTAGGGTTTTGGTGGCAAAAGAGGTAAATAGTTAAGATAAGAGAGGCACATTCGGAGTTAGTAAGGTAAGAACATAGGCCACCTGTATATGCTGCATCCACAAACGTAACTATTTCACCAACTCCTAATCCTAATTAAGTAATTGTAAACTTTAGGCCTCTGAAATTAAACTTAATAATCTATTATATACCGACCCGGTGAACCCGGGTTAAAACACTGGTTGGACCAATGATCCTTGACCCAGTAAGTTTTTTGATTCGATGCCAGGGCCGGTTTTCAGAACATTGGTCTCCACATACCTTTTAGTCGATGAAGTTCCACCAGTTCCTTGAGTAGTCCTTCGTCCTGTATGATGATTGCCATGGAGTCTTGAGCTCAACTACACTTTCTATCCTAGTCCGAGACCTTTAGCTATAATATGCTAGAAATCAAGACTTATAGTTTTGATCACTAACATTGACAAACATGCTTGAGATAGCAACGCATGCGAGTTCAACCGAGCAATGCTTTAACAAAAGGAAATATTCCTACAGAAACAAAACAAACAAAAAAAAGAAAAAATCATTAAACTGACTGAAACTGTTATTGTACAGAATGAAACCAGTTTCATTCTCTAATCTGACTTCACCAATTATGGATGAAACTGATTTCATCCATAATTTGACATCAAAAAAAATTCTGAATTTCTTTCAAATGAATCTAAAATAGAAGACATACCATTATTTGCATTCTTCCCGGTAGCCGCCATAAGACAACCCCTAAATTTTCCAGTTAGGAAAGTTGCATCCAAAAACAATATCGGGCGACAATATTCGAAATCCGAGATGCAAGCATCGAAGGCTAAGAACAAACTTTTAAACTGGCCCCCTTCAATAACTAAATCAGTCATACTTCATGGATCTTCTTTCTTCACGACTTCACACCACCAAACCAAGTCAGTGTATGATTTAGTGTCCTCGCCATACAACTCCTTCAAGCATAATTCTTTCCCGTCATGCACCTGATTGTAGCTCAATGTTAACCCATAATCACTTTTGAAATCTCTAACAATATACCTGCATTTCTTGTTGGGATTCTGTTCGATCTAGTCAAATATCAAGCTCTTGACAAGTTCGCGCGTAACTGGATCATCTTTTGTTCCGTCACTATAACCAACACAACATGTATGTTCCCCGTTATAGCTTTTGAGAAATAAATGACCCTTCACATTGGAAGTCTTCGGAGCTGCATGGAACTTCCAGTCGCAAGTAAATTTCTCCTTGTAAAAACATTCCACCGTATACCGTTCTGGATTGCTCTTGATGACTCTGACCTTGCGACCAAAAAAATGGTTATATTTCTCAACAACAAGACGAGCTTCATCTCGTCCTCCATAAAAATACTGACCAACACCTTTTATAATAAACTCCCATTTAGCTGCCTTGCAAGATCTTTTAACTGACAACTTTCCATTGAATGCACGTTCTTGAGACATGGGGATATCTTGAGACGAAGCAAGTTTTTGAGAGGAAAGGATAAGTGACTGATCTGAGATATTGTCTTTACCTAAAAGCAACTCCGTCATTGTAGGTTTACGAGTAACTTTACTGTTGTTCGGAAGAGGACGAGGAATAACCAACTGATATGTGCTAGGTTCTGATACCAAACGCAACTCGCTAATTGTAGGTTCACGAAAAAAATCAGGAACACGAAGAGGAACACATTCAAATAAACGAAGCTCCAAGAAAGACAACTGCTTAACAATACACAATGATAAGAAAGACCGAAGCTTCACATCACTGTCAACAACATTGATTCTCCCTTCATGGTCAAATACAAACTGAATTGAGTCCGGTGAAATGTTATTCCAATGAGAACAGACATGCGACTTCAAATCATCAATTGTTGACTTAATATTAACTTGGTATGGACATGCATCCGTATCCTGAATAACCACACAAAGAAAATGACGATCCATCTACAAGGAATATATAAACAACATAAATGAATCTGGATGTATACAAACTGCAATAACCAGGATGAATAAAAAATAAACAACATCTACAAGGAAAACCTATATAATATGTTACTGAATGATGACCAAATTAAATGTCTACAAGGAATATATAAACAACATCTACAAGGAATATATAAACAACATTCAGTAACACACTGCAATAAGATGATGACCAAATTAAACAACCAAAATTACTAAAAAATACAGGATGAAGCTAGTTTCATCCTTCTTTAAAAAACTGGAAAATAAATTGTGACACTGAAATTCATCATGGCAGCCAGTTAGAGCTTCCTTCTATACCAAAAAACTAAGCCAATGCAATGACTGATGCTAGGACAATTCCTTACCATCAAAAGAAGTACATAAACACACAAACATGATGATATTATACCAATCCAGTTCACATCCAAAACAATGAATTTCTACAAAATCAACTTCAATCAATTTGGTTTGTTTCAGCAGGTTTAAAACTAAAATTACTTTGATAAACACTCAATCGACTGCATAGAAACAAATAATTAGGTTTAGAAGCACCAACTAAACCCAAAAATTGGTTATTAGGTAAACCCTGGATAATCACCACCTGAACCCAAAAATTAACAAAAATATGAAAATTCAACCCAAAATCAACACAAACAGAACGACGTTACAACAAGTTAAACCAAAACCAAAATTAAAATTAGATGAATCAAACAAAATCATATCAGCAAAGCTTGGTGGAATTGAAAGTTGTAACTTACTGATTTACTGATATGATTTTTGAAGGTAGAATACTGTTTAGATTTGATTCAACAAACGATAACCACCATGATTGATGATTGAGCTCTGAAAATTGCTCCTAGATCTGAAAACCCGAAATCAAAATCGTTCTCTGAAGAAGAAGAAAGTGACGGGAGAAAAAAAGAGGAGAAGCTGTTTTTGGTTGAGTTTAAAAAGGGTTGTTTAAAAGGATAGGGGTTATTTTAGGTAGAACCTTTTTTTTTCCTGGGTGAAATATCCAAATTGGTTATTTAAACAGTATTTTTTGTATTACTGTCCATATGAACAATATCAAAACCTAGAAATCTATTTCACCAGGAATTGTTGCTTTTGGTCTTTTTGACCAATTTTGTGTTCTATTTACCACTACCACATCATCGCCCAATGAGAATGTGCCACATGTCAAGACAATGAAAAATCCTCCAATAAGAATGTGTCATGCGTCAAATAATATACTAATTCTCATGCAGTTACAATTTTCTTTATTTGGGAATTATTTACTCTTTATTAACTCCAATCATAAAGAATATAATATTATTTCCATACTTTTCATATATTTAATTCCCATCAATTACTCCATGTAGATTTCTTACATAACACTTTTATTTTCTTCATTATAAATAAAATATCTCCAAATATCTTTTTAATATCTTGTAAATGATGTCGACATAATGGACTCCACACTCCCATATCCAAATAATAGGATCGAATGAAATAATTCTCCATCTTCTTCCTTTTGGGCCTAGCCCATCAAATTATAAATCACTTCATTTCCTCCATTTTACTAACATAATTTCGTACTTTAGTCCATCGAGCTTTATTCCCTTCAAAATATTCAAAACAATTTTATTAGCGAAAAAATGTTTCCTAACTAATGTAGTCATGGGTAAAAATGTGTCGCACTTACGTGCTTATCAATAAGGTTATAACGAGGAAACATCTTGTTGATGTTAATTTTTTTATTAAAAATGTAGATATTATGTTTTTTTTCCTTTGTCCGTGTTTTTTTTTCCCGCTGGGTTTTCAATGGCAGGATTTTTATTGAGGCAATATTCAGTATGGTGGTCATACAAGAAGAGATGTATCGATTTCGATTATTTGGTGGATTTCTTCTATTAACTAGGACATTCTCTAAGACCAAATCAATATAGTAAAACCCTTGGATGCTACAGAAGTTGTCAATGTTTTTATTTATGAAGGAATCAAGCCATCAAGAAGAAACCATATAGATATGAATAAGAATCCTCATCTTCTTGTCTTCTATCAATTTTCCATAATGAAAATAACTTTATATCTACTATGGAAGACTTCGACAAGCTTGTAGAATTGCTCACGAAGTTCAAGATAAATCACACTGGAGGAGGTGACTTACTATGAACATAGGTATAACCAATGGAAGAATGGGTTATCAGATCTTAATGCATAACTTAGTGAGTTATCTCTGGAGATGCTGAAGAATTGAATGACTCAATCATCAATGAATTCTTCGATAATGAGAATGAATTCTCTGCTCAAGCTCTTAGGAGTGATTTGATGCATTTCTATTTAACTCCTTGAAGGAATTTATTCTTATTTTTTTAAGGAGGAACACTATCTTTTGAAGTAGCCTGTTTATGTATTCTATATTAGCTACTTTGGAAATTATCATCTTGCAATTATGAAAGCTTATTTAGTTAAATTTTACTTTGGAGATAATTGTAATAACTAATTTTTATTGATTATCATGTTGTTGCTTATTATGTTGTGCGGCAATGCTTGGGTTTTCGCAGTGATCAATGGCAGAGTTGATGATGATGATGTGCGGCAATGCTTGGAGTTTTCCGAGCTTTCTTCGAGTTCGAATGGTTCAAATGGGATGTTGTTGAGGTCGTCGTTGTTGGATTTCGAATATGCTGGAAGAATACTTGAGGCTCGATACATTGATACCTTCTGCCGTTAACGAGAACTGAAGTTCAGGGAGCTGTTGGCAGAGACGATGGGGCAAGACAATGAGTTGTTGCTGCTCGAGATATGGAGCTGACTGTTGTTCACAATGAGAAGCTTGATGACGAGTTCAGGTTGCTATCAGCGTGAAAAGGTGATGGAGAACGAGGAGCTGTCGACTTGTGGTGTTCGAGTCCGTGATGCTCGAGCTAGAGAAGAACTCGAGGAGGAGGATGGTCTCTGCTGCCGTTGTTTGGTCTCAATGGAGTTTGTTGTTTATGGAATAATGGTAGTGGTGATGGAAGAAAATGACGATGCTACTATGGAGCTGCAATTGCAGAGCTGTAAGCACTAATGGAGTATGTGCTGCCTGTGAGTTAAAGCTACAGGGCCTGAGGTAATATTGCAAGGTGCTGATGCTGTTGGAGGTAGTGCAGCTGAGGAACTGCAGGTGGCCTGGGAGCTGAATCTGCAATGGTGTCAGAATGGGTTATTGGTTGCTATTGCAGGTGCAAGAATGATGCGGTGAATGTGGAGGATATGGAGCTATGGCAATGGAGGAGCCGAAAGCTAGGGGAATCAATGCACTGGTGTTGCAGTGCAAGCAAGCCAGTGATGCTGAAATGGAGATGAAGCTATGTATGGGATGCTGCAATCGGATGATTCTGGGTTGAGATGGTCGATGAGGTTCGGGTGGTAATGATCGTTGGATGGAATTGGCGAGTCATAAGAATCGATTTTTGTTGCATTATAGCACCGAAGTTGTAGGTCGGGAACTCAGGACGAAGGTTAATGGAGTGAGCTGTTGGCTGAGGAACTAGAAGATGCTGGTGGTGGTTGAATACGAATTCTATTCATATATTCATAAACTTGTTTACAATTGAAGACGAAACCTTTATCCAATATTTTCACATCCTTGATTTGCGTGCTTTGTTTATTTGCTTTTTGTTTATTTTTATTTACACAATCGAAATTCTTCGGTGTTTTACATAGGAAACCATAACAATTCGACAACCTAGACCTCTCTGTGGGATCGATCCTTTCTTGCCCTTGCTATATTTATATTTTGAGTAGTAAGAAAGTGTAATTATATTTGTGTCGCTTACGACAGCGGTCATTGAGCTTAATGGGTTGTATGAAGTGAAGGAAATGGCTGAGATGCAGGTTACAAGAAATGGGTTCTGAGCAGAATGTGTGATGGCCTGAGTTAGTGGTAGCTGGCGGTTGTGGTTTCGATGAGAGGCAGGGAGAGATTGCGTCAATGGGAGATGGAGCAAGTGATGAATGCGAGTGGGTTTAGCGGGATGAGGCATTGCAGGTGTAGGTGGTCCAGTGATTATTGAAGTATAGAACTATGTGTGTCTTGTTGGTCATGAGGTCGCGATTCAAGAGTAAGCAATGAAATGATGTCGCAGGAGGTAATGGAGTTGTTATCAAGGCCGAGATTATTGGGCAGAAATTGCAAGAGAAGCAAGTGATGCAAAGAATAGGGCTGTGGAAAGTGCAGGCAAGACAAAGCTGCAGATGTGGATACATGGCCATGATGGCTGGAAGTTCACTGGTGCTGTACAATGATAGTGAAGCACATTGCAGGCCTGTGCAATGGCCTAGGCCAAGGTGACTCAGGCCTGACTCATCTGACAGACCCTGACTCTTCTTGACTCGGTCTGACCGAGTTGAATCGAGCTGACCGAGTTGACCCTACCGTTCGACCCCGTTGACCAGGTGGCAGGTTTGACTTTGCTTGGCCACCCGAGGTACTTTAGGCGACTATTCCGCGAAATTCCGCCACAATCCCAGCTTTTCCCAGCGAGCGTTTTTGGGACATAATTTCTACATGGGTTTCTCTCCATGGTGGGCCGGGTGAATTTCCAACTAATGGACTTTGAAGACAAAAACCTAGTTTTGGAAGGAGAAAAAGACTACAAAAGGGAAGACTTCTACAATTTTTGACACCACGTTTTATTATCTCTTCTCTACTTTATTCTAGGGTTTTAGAACCATGAAGTCTTTTCTCTTTCTTCTTGTGATGAACTCCTTGAATATGAGTACCTAAGTTTATTATTGGTTATGGAATAGTTGGATTTCACAAAGCATGATTCTTTGATTCAATATATTAGTTTTGTCTCATATTTATCGTTTGCAATTCTCTGAAAATATTGTTTTATGATTGATTGATTGTTTTGTCAAGTTGCAAATTGGTAGAACTTCTAATCACATCTATTGCTAGTTTAGGGTTTATTATACGCAAAAGTGATATTCCTTGGATACAAGTAGCATAATATGATTATAGTTTGTAGTGATATATTCTTATGATCATATGTGAATCGTAACCTTTGTTAAATTGAATTAGTGCGCTTTCCACGTCTAATTGCTTTGATTGGCCCACGATTTCATAGAACTTAATGCATCTAGGGAATTAAACTTGATTAGTGCTTTTACACGTTAGGTTGTTCCTTTAGATAGAATTCATATTCGCATCTTTTAATGTGTTTGTTGATGACAAGAGGAGATTAGCGGGATATTCTTGCGATCAAGGTATTCTAGGGTCTTTGATAAAAGTTGAGATTAAATATCAATTCTAGTTATTGTGTTGAAAACATGTTTGTGAATGAAAACGAAATCCGTAACCAATACTTTCTTATCCTTGATTTTATTTGTTTACTTTTCTTTATTTGTTTTATTTAGTTTATTATAATCACAAAACTACGGTGTTATTTATAGGGAACCTAAACAATTTGACAACCTAGACCTCTCTGTGGGATCGATCCTTTCTTGCCCTTGCTATATTTATATTTTGAGTAGTAAGAAAGTGTAATTATATTTGTGTCGCTTACTTACAAACATGATCAAATTTTGCGCCGTTCCGGGAGGCAGCGGTTGTTAATTGTTTTTGGTTTCTTATTCTTGTATTTAGTTTTTGTTTTCTTTTTTCTTATTTTCTGGGTTCTAACCTTGGTTTGAGAATCTTATTTCAGGTGCTAATTTCTATGGAAGGAGCATATTGGAACAATGGATACGGTTTTCAACAACCTCAACAATATGATAACTACCAATTCCATGGGTATAATCAAAACCAATTTATTGGTTATGACCAATATTCCATGGAACCTTATGGTTTTCCTCAACAACCTTATGGTGAGTATGTGTGTGAACAACAACAAGGATGGGAGGATTCTTATGCTCTTGAACAAAAAGTCTCTAATTTTATAGACCAAGTTTCCAACTTTTTAAAAAAGGAATTTCAAAAAGCAAAAGAGACTACAAACGAGCAACTCCAAGAACTTCGTGAAGGTATGACTATCTTGCGAAGAGGTATTGATCAATATAAGGAAGATATGGATAAATCTAATGTGCATATGGTTTGTGATGAATATTTGATTGATGCTAATGTTGGAAAAGGCCAATCCTTGGGCACTTTCGTGGATAATTGTGTAGTTAACTCAACTCTTGATCGTAATAATGATCATTCACCTATTCAAAAGGATGAGTTAGAGATTAACAACACTAAATTCAGCGAGGAACAATCTTATGTTGACTATGATAGTGACGGTGATTATGATACATTGCTTGAAACAACTCATGGTGACATCACCAAGGAGTCTTTTTGGGATCAAGATGAAGATGAAGAGGAATATGATGACACTTGTGTAGATTACTCAAGCATTGATCTTAATAATGATCAAGAGCCTATTCAAAGGGTGGAGCTTGAGGATGATGCATTTTCGAGTGTTCTAAAAAAGTTTCTTATGATAAAATTTGGATCCGCAAAAGAGTATGTGCCTTACAACAACAAGGAGGAATGTGTTGAGAATGAGACCGGTATGACCAATATTGTGGAAGACCCAATGAGCTTGCATATGATTGTAATGATGATGTTTATGTCGACACTTTGGTTACGGCAGAAACGGATGAAGAATGGTTGCAAGGTTTGATAGAGGACCATGATATAAAAGAGGTGAATTATTCACTTGAGTTTTTCAAGGATGAAGAGGATTCTGTGATACAAGAGATTGTGCAAGGTTTATCTAACCCTTTGCCTATTATTTCTTCTCCTTTACCTCTTATTGGTTTGAATGTATGTGCTTCGAGAATATTGTTGAATGACTTTGTTTCTCGTTTTCCACCATTAGAGAAACTTGATTCTCATACTATGCAGGTTATGGAACAAGAAACCGTGGATGTACCCGACTTCTATATTCTTTATACACTTCCAAGTGTGGACAAGAATAAGTGTGGGGGCAGCTTTTATTGGTTCATAGCTTCACTTTTGCTTTATATTACTAATATTTGTGTGAAGCTAGTGTTTGAAAAATGGTTCTATGGAAGGATCCCCAACTTTTCGCATTATTGGTGTATGGGGAATGAATCTTACAAGAAGCTAAGTCGGGCCGTCGACTTTAAAACAAGCGCTAAGTGGGAGGCAACCCACCGGTTTTGTATCTTTATCCTTATCTTTTTATTTTTATGCATTTGCTTTTATCTTTATTTTCTTTGTTTTTGCATATTATTTCATGGAATTTCCCACCTTGGACTTTCTTTGGACGATTCAATTTTACATTGAGGACAATGTAAAGTTTAAGTGTGGGGGAGCATTTATATGTTTTAGTTTGCTTTATGCATAAAAAAAAAAAAAAAAATCAGAAAAATAGAAAAATCAGAAAAAATTTGTGCTTTTTGAACTCCGAAATCTAGAAACTTGTGCCTTTAGGATGACACCATTAGTGGATGGAACCATTTTGAATGCAGGAGTTGAGGAACCAATTAACTAAAAGGGAAGAATATAGCTCAGAAATCACAAATTAATATGATAGTTGTTACCATATCTCGGAATATCACCATATCACATTCTATTTTTATTTTTCCATATTTATCTATTGTTCTCTAAGTGCTTTGGTGGGTCACTAAACATCGACGTGTTATTACTGCTAGGATGAAATAGAGTGATTGAGTTACTAGAAAAGAGAAAAAATTGAACAAGAAAAGAAAAAAAAATGAAAAAAATATATGAAAAAAAAAAAAGGACTGACCAATTAGACCAAAACGGAATAAAAAGACACTTGGGAATAGCAGTATGTGTGAAACGTAGTCCCTGTCTCCGTCGCCAAACAAGCGTGGAATGCAGGATCCAAGGCAACTATCACGTACTTGCTGACAAGAAGCATGCGCTTGGATCCAGTTTGATCTAATCATGCCGTCTAAAAAAAAAAAAGAAATTGGATCCAGTTTGATCCAATCATATAAAAAAAAAGAAGAAATTATTATTGTGTTGAATAAAGTCACTCTTGGTTCCCATTTATATGCCAATTGATTTGATGTAGCATTCAAGACCGTAGCTCAATCCAATAGGATTAGGTTCATCTTAGCAGATGACCTTCAGACAGATATGGGAAACATCGAACACTTGTGAATATTCGCCAACATCTACATCTATATCCATCTTCTTAATCGTTTCATTGTGATTGTGGTTTGTTAGTTTCCAGTATTGTGGCTTGTTCGACTATCTAATTAGAGTTTATTTACTAATAATTGAATTGAATTTGCAAGGTACCTCCTCCCGTAGTCATTTTGGATTCGTTTCATTGATTTGTCACAAATAGACGGAGTTTGAAATATAGGTTTTGTAGGTATATCTCTAGTAAACCTTCACGAGACTATAACTCGTCCACTAGGGACGTTTAAAGGCTTGTTATTTATGCTAGAATTAACCGTAGCCTCGACGTCACGGAGTTGTTGTATTTTATTGTTTTGTTTGATTTGCTCGAGGACAAGCAAAGTCTAAGTGTGGGGGAATTTGATAGGTGTAGAATACACCGTATTTAATATCTAGTATTTATGCTTTCATATAGTTTTCTTGTAAATTATGTATCTTATGTGTGATTTTGAGTTTATTAGGTGCAATGGAGTCATTTGGAGCAAAAAGACCAATTGGAACTCTTTCAAATACAAGATTT
Source organism: Papaver armeniacum (assembly GCA_023531295.1). Classification (NCBI taxonomy): domain Eukaryota; kingdom Viridiplantae; phylum Streptophyta; class Magnoliopsida; order Ranunculales; family Papaveraceae; genus Papaver; species Papaver armeniacum. Next base: position 40,577 of record JAJJWW010016996.1, read on the forward strand.
CTACTTTTCATTGTGTAGAGGACGAGAAGATGAAGACGATGGCGAAAGAACTGAGTCATTCCGAGATCGTATGAAGAAGTTATGAGCAAAACAAGAACTCATGAGCAAGAAGGGCAAGAGTGTCATTTCACTGGGCATGTGCTATCTGGAGCCAGTCACAGGTTAAGGGGATACTATTGGGTGGCCCGTATCCATTAGTGGGTGCCTGTGTAATTTTCTACTCTTACACAGCCATGGAAGTCAGAGAAAACGCACTTTTCAATCATTCTCAGTTTCCAAATCAGAGAAAACAGTGGCGGATGAATCGAGCGCAACTCAGGTGGAAATAGGGAGAAATCGTGGTGAGAACGAGGATCTGCTGCTCATATTCGGATCGAGAAGAGGGTTCATGGTTTGAAGCAAGAAAAGGATCCATCATACTCGAGTTAAAAGGGAAAGACAAGGAAATTGATCTTTGTTGTCATGGATTTGCATCGAGATATTAGGTGCTCGAATTGCAGCAGATGATTGATAATAAGAAACCTAGAAAGGTTGTGTTTGATCGAAATCGAGAATCGAATTGAAATCCGGGGAGCAAAGAAGGAATCGGAATTAGGTTCCCGAAGTTTCGAGATCGAGAGAAGTAGAAGATGGGTTTGATGTGAGCGTCAGAGGCTCAAGAACAATGGGTATTGGACGAAATTGATGATGAATTCAGGGAAATAGATGAATGCTTAGGACTACTGAATTTTGAAGTTGCTATGGTTATGGAGAAATTGGATGAGATGAGAGTTGTTGTGGTAAGCTAATGACGAAGAAATGAAGAACTTGAGGTGGATTCGGGGAGAAAGGCGGGTCTCAAAATGCAAATGAGTTAAGGGAGAAGCGGTGACTTTGAGAAAATATGGTGATGATCGGTGATCTTCCGGTGCCGGTACTGATGGAGGAGAGAAGAATGAATCTTGACTTAAAGCTCTGCCGTGGCACTTGTGGATACCGAGCAAGACAGGAAAGTGGTGAAGAAGTCTGTTGTGATTATCGATGGAGGATCTTGGCTCGGGTCCTGGCGATAGGGAGATACTGATGACAATAACAATGGAACTGGTATTGCTTGCTGATCAGCAAATGGTGTTGGGTTTTCGCATGAGTGATCAATGGCGAGTTGATGATGATGATGTGCGGCAATGCTTGGAGTTTTTCGAGCTTTCTTCAGGTTCGAATGGTTCAAATGGGATGTTGTTGAGGTTTGTCGTTGTTGGATTTCGAATATCCGGAAGAATGCTTGAGGCTCGATACATTGATACCTTCCGCCGTTAACGAGAACCGAAGTTCAGTGAGAACGTTGGCGAGACGATGGGGCAAGACAATGATTCGTTGCTCGCCGAGATATGGAGTGACTGTTGTTCACAATGAGAAGCTTGATGACGAGTTCGAGTTGCTATGCGTGAAAAGGTGATGGAGAACGAGGAGCCATCGACTTGTGGTGTTCGAGTCCGTGATGCTCGAGCTAGAGAAGAACTCGAGGAGGAGGATGGTCTCTGCTGCCGTTGTTTGGTCTCAATGGAATTTGTTGTTTATGGAATAATGGTAGTGGTGATGGAAGAAAATGACGATGCTACTATGGAGCTGCAATTGCAGAGCTGTAAGCACTAATGGAGTATGTGCTTCCTGTGAGTTAAAGCTACAGGGCCTGAGGTAATATTGCAAGGTGCTGATGCTGTTGGAGGTAGTGCAGCTGAGGAACTGCAGTGGCCCGGGAGCCGAATCGGCAATGGTGTTGTAATGGGTTATTGGTTGCTATTGCAAAGGCAAGAATGATGCAATGAATGTGGAGGATATGGAGCTATGGCAATGGAGGAGCCGAAACCGGCAGTGGAATCAATGCAGTGTGTGTTGCAAAGCAAAAGCAAGCCAAATGATCTTGCGAAATGGAGATGAAGCTGTGTATGGGATGCTGCAATCGGATGATTCCTGGGTTGAGATGGCTGATGAGGTTCATGTGGTAATGACTGTTGGATGGAATTGGCAGAGTCATAAGAATCAGTTTTTGTTGCATTATAGCACTGAAGTTGTAGGTGGGAACTCGGGAGTTGCGTGTCGGGAGTGAGTTTGTCCGTCGAGGAACTAGAAGATGCTGGTGGTGGTTGAGTGATAGGTGTAGAATACACCGTATTTAATATCTAGTATTTATGCTTTCTTTGCTATTTTTCATGTGAATTATGTATCTTATGTTTACTTTTGAGTTTATTAGGTGCAATGGAGTCATTTGGAGCGAAAAGAAGTGGAAATAGCTACACAAGTGAAGTCACAAGTGGAGAAAGGCCAAAGACCAATTGGAACTCGTTCAAATGCAAGATTTCTACTTTTCATTGTGTAGAGGACGAGAGGATGAAGACGATGGCGAAAGAATGGAGTCATTCTGAGTTCGTATGAAGAAGTTATGGGCAAAACAAGAACTCATAAGCAATAAGGGCAAGAGTGTCATTTCACAGGCAAGTGATATATGGAGCTGACCCAAGGTTAAGGGACAACTTTCTTTGGAGAGGTGTTAAATGAAAGCCAGCAAATGTTAAGGGGCTACCAGTTGGGTACCCCTTATCTGTCAGCCCTGGGTGGCTATATCCACCATCATCTCTTACACAAACCAATCCCAGAATCGAGAGAAAACTCAATCATTTGCATCCGAGTGAGAAGAAGAGAAATGAACTATGGTCTTTGTTAATCGAGAGATTGGAAGACGAAGGAGATGGGTTTGGCTTATGAGAAATCGAGGAGAGGAGTAAGTCTGTCGCGATGTGAATCGAGGAGACGCCGTTGTTGAGAACAAGATTCAGCGCTCGAATTAGTTAGGGTTCATGGTGAAATTGCTGTAATTCTGAGTTCGAGTTATTGTTGGTCAAGATCTGAGAACAAAGAAGAGATCGGGGTGTTTGCTCTGCATTTGTGGCTGGTTGCAATCGATTGAAGACTACAAAGCAAACGAGACGAATACGATGGGTTTGAGGTTGGAATTACAAGAACCGATGTTACAGGTTATGGGTTTGTTGGTGGTGAAACATGGGTTGCATCCGGAACTGGAAATGGTGTTGAGGTAGCATGGGTACTTGGTGGTTATGAATGTGATTGGATGGATATTCCGAGCTTGTGAAATGCAAGTGAACCGCATCACAGGTCAGTGCCAGTGATTGGCTGTGGTTTGATGATGTGTGGACTCAGAGAGGATGATTCTGAGATGTATGGTGTTATGGCTCTGAGATGGAATTGCAGGCATGATACTGGTGAACAAGGGTTAGTGGTGGTGGTCCTGTTATGGCCAGTGCTACTGGTGCCTTTGGATGGATGTGGAGGAAGATTGCAGTGATTGAGGCAAGCAAGAATGGTGGCCTGGATGAACTTGCAGCTGTGGCAGAGTTGCAATGGGAAGCTGTGTGAGCAGATGGGTTCTTGAGTTAGTAGAAGGTGGTGCTGTGTTGAATAAGGAAGATGAGTATAGCCTGGTGAAGTTGCAAGAATCGAATCTGTAATGGGTTTCTCTCAGATTTGGTTCTGGGTCAAGTTCGGTGATGGGTTGAAGTGAGTTGCAGAATGAACATGTGCTGGTGCTTTTTGTGGAGTTATGCCAGTGAGATGGCTGTGGTGATGGTGATTGCGGTTGGTGTGAGGCTGAGCTGAATTGGAGTTGCAGTGATGGGGTTCTGGGAAGAAGGAGTGCTGCTCGAGTTCAAGGATGGAATTGGCTGGAGTTTGAATGTTGCTGCGGTTGTGCTTTGAATGGTGGTAGCTCAGGAGTAATGAGCTACTCTGGTGGTAATGGAATTGCAAGAAGCTGGATGGTGGAGCAGGGAAGGGAAGAATAAGATGGTGACTACAGATCATGGAGTCGAGTCGCTAAAGAGATGGTCGGCGAGGTTATGCTTAGCCTTGCACCCGCAATGGACCGAGGTGGTGATACTTGTGGAGATTTTAATGATGGAGTGTATGAATTATAGGTTGAACTTGAACTGTGATGCTTGTGGTGCTAATATGCCGCAGAGTAGTCGAGGTTGGCGTTGCTGCTAATGGAATGAGGAATGAACAAATGGCTTGGTGGTGATTGAACTTTGAACAGGGAAGCTGAGTTAGTTATGCAGTGTAGTGCAGCTGAAACATGGTTTGAAGTTGCAGGGCCATGATGGCTGGCTATGCACAAGGATTGTGCAACACAGCACAAGCCTGTGCAATGGCTTTGGCCACTCAGCCTATCCAGCTGAGTAAGACTCTGACCTGACACTGACTCACCTGACTCAGTCAGTGATTGACCGAGTCCTGACCTGATTTGACCCGACCGGTCCTGACCCGTTGACCCGGTGGCCGGTTTGACTTGGCCGGTCACCTGAGATGCTATTTCCGGCGACTTTTCCGGCGGGATTCCGGCCACAATCCCGATTTTCGGCGAGCGTTTTTGGGACATAATTTCTACACGGGTTTCTCTCCATGGTGGTCGGGTGAATTTCCAACTAATGGACTTTGAAGACAAAACCTAATTTTGGAAGGAGTGGAGCTATATAAAGAGAAGACTTTTATTATCTATGGGATATCTTTAGACGACGTTTTTTTTATCTCTTCTACTTTTTTCTAGGGTTTTAGAACCATGAAGTCTTTTCTCTTTCTTCTTGTGATGAACTCCTTGAATATGAGTAACTAAGTTTTTATTATTGGTTGAAGATGTATTTGGATTTTGCAACCAAGTTATGATTTTTATGAATTAGTTTTCTCTCAATATTATCGTTTGATTTCTACGGGTTATAATAATTGCATGATTGATGGATTGCAATATGATTGAATGTTTGTTTAGTTAAGTCTAGAATTGATTGAACTCACATCCATATCTATAGCTATTTTAGGGTTTTCATCGAGCGATAACCTTGAATACGAGTAGCATGATATGATTCTAGGTTGTAGTGATACATCCTCGTAGTCATATGTAGAAATTGACCTTTGTTCAAATTGTTTGCGCAATGTATTTCAATTGCATTGATTAGCCTATTTCTGAAACTTAATGCTCCTAGGAATTGAACTTGATTAGCGCAAGGCGTTAGGTTATTCTTTAGGTAGATTTCACATACGCGAGCCCTAATGTGTGTTGATAACTTTGGAAATTTATGGAGTATTCTTGCAATAAGGTATTCTATGGCTTTTGATGATAGCGAGATTAAATACGAATTCTATTCATATATTCATAAACTTGTTTACAATTGAAGACGAAACCTTTATCCAATATTTTCACATCCTTGATTTGCGTGCTTTGTTTATTTGCTTTTTGTTTATTTTTATTTACACAATCAGAAATTCTTCCGGGTGTTTTACATAGGAAACCATAACAATTCGACAACCTAGACCTCTCTGTGGGATCGATCCTTTCTTGCCCTTGCTATATTTATATTTTGAGTAGTAAGAAAGTGTAATTATATTTGTGTCGCTTACGACAGCGGTCATTGAGCTTAATGGGTTGTATGAAGTGAAGGAAATGGCTGAGATGCAGGTTACAAGAAATGGGTTCTGAGCAGAATGTGTGATGGCCTGAGTTAGTGGTAGCTGGCGGTTATGGTTTCGATGAGAGGCAGGGAGAGATTGCAGTCAATGGGAGATGGAGCAAGTGATGAATCTGAGTGGGTTTAGGCACGATGAGGCATTGCAGGTGTAGGTGGTCTGGTGATTATTGAAGTATAGAGCGTGTGTGTCTTTCTTTGTTGGTTGCGAAGGCTACGATTCAAGAGTAAGCAATGAAATGATGTCGCGAGGAGGTAATGGAGTTGTTATCATAATTTGAGATTGTGCAGGAAATTGCAAGAGAAGCAGTGATGCAAAAAAAAGAATAGGGCGAGGAAAGTGCGGGCAAGACAAAGCTGCAGATGTGGATACATGGCCATGCTGGTGGAAGTTCACCTGGTGTTTCACAATGATAGTGAAGCACATTGCAGGGGCTGTGCAATGGCCTAGGCCAAGGTGACTGGGCCCGACTCTCATCCGACGACCGTGACTCTTCTTGACTCTGTCCTGACCCGAGTTGGAATCGAGCCGAAAGTTGACCCGGCCGTTCCGACCCGTTGACCGGTGGTCAAGGTTTGACTTTGCCGTCACCCGAGGTACTTTCTCTGGCGACTATTAGACGAAATTCCGCCACAATCCCGTTTTCCTGGTGAGCGTTTTTGGGACATAATTTCTACATGGGTTTCTCTCCATGGTGGGTAGGAGTGAATTTCCAACTAATGGACTTTGAAGACAAAACCTAGTTTTGGAAGGAGAAAAAAAAAAGACTACAAAAAGGAAGACTTCTACAATTTTTGACACACGTTTTATTATCTCTTTCTACTTTATTCTAGGGTTTTAGAACCATGAAGTCTTTTCTCTTTCTTCTTGTGATGAACTCCTTGAATATGAGTACCTAAGTTTATTATTGGTTATGGAATAGTTGGATTTCACAAAGCATGATTCTTTGATTCAATATATTAGTTTTGTCTCATATTTATCGTTTGCAATTCTCTGAAAATATTGTTTTATGATTGATTGATTGTTTTGTCAAGTTGCAAATTGGTAGAACTTCTAATCACATCTATTGCTAGTTTAGGGTTTATTATACGCAAAAGTGATATTCCTTGGATACAAGTAGCATAATATGATTATAGTTTGTAGTGATATATTCTTATGATCATATGTGAATCGTAACCTTTGTTAAATTGAATTAGTGCGCTTTCCACGTCTAATTGCTTTGATTGGCCTGATTTCATAGAACTTAATGCATCTAGGGAATTAAACTTGATTAGTGCTTTTACACGTTAGGTTGTTCCTTTAGATAGAATTCATATTCGCATCTTTTAATGTGTTTGTTGATGACAAGAGGAGATTAGCGGGATATTCTTGCGATCAAGGTATTCTAGGGTCTTTGATAAAAGTTGAGATTAAATATCAATTCTAGTTATTGTGTTGAAAACATGTTTGTGAATGAAAACGAAATCCGTAACCAATACTTTCTTATCCTTGATTTTATTTGTTTACTTTTCTTTATTTGTTTTATTTAGTTTATTATAATCACAAAACTAGGTGTTATTTATAGGGAACCTAAACAATTTGACAACCTAGACCTCTCTGTGGGATCGATCCTTTCTTGCCCTTGCTATATTTATATTTTGAGTAGTAAGAAAGTGTAATTATATTTGTGTCGCTACGACAGCGATCAAATTTTGCGCGTTGCAGGGAGGCAGCGGTTGTTAATTGTTTTTGGTTTCTTATTCTTGTATTTAGTTTTTGTTTTCTTTTTTTTTTATTTTTCTCGGGTTCTAACCTTGGTTTGAGAATCTTATTTCAGGTGCTAATTTCTATGGAAGGAGCATATTGGAACAATGGATACGGTTTTCAACAACCTCAACAATATGATAACTACCAATTCCATGGGTATAATCAAAACCAATTTATTGGTTATGACCAATATTCCATGGAACCTTATGGTTTTCCTCAACAACCTTATGGTGAGTATGTGTGTGAACAACAACAAGGATGGGAGGATTCTTATGCTCTTGAACAAAAAGTCTCTAATTTTATAGACCAAGTTTCCAACTTTTTAAAAGAGGAATTTCAAAAAGCAAAAGAGACTACAAACGAGCAACTCCAAGAACTTCGTGAAGGTATGACTATCTTGCGAAGAGGTATTGATCAATATAAGGAAGATATGGATAAATCTAATGTGCATATGGTTTGTGATGAATATTTGATTGATGCTAATGTTGGAAAAGGCCAATCCTTGGGCACTTTCGTGGATAATTGTGTAGTTAACTCAACTCTTGATCGTAATAATGATCATTCACCTATTCAAAAGGATGAGTTAGAGATTAACAACACTAAATTCAGCGAGGAACAATCTTATGTTGACTATGATAGTGACGGTGATTATGATACATTGCTTGAAACAACTCATGGTGACATCACCGAGAGTCTTTTTGGGATCAAGATGAAGATGAAGAGGAATATGATGACACTTTGTAGATTACTCAAGCATTGATCTTAATAATGATCAAGAGCCTATTCAAAGGGTGGAGCTTGAGGATGATGCATTTTCGAGTGTTCTAAAAAAGTTTCTTATGATAAAATTTGGATCATAAAAGAGTATGTGCCTTACAACAACAAGGAGGAATGTGTTGAGAATGAGACCGGTATGACCAATATTGTGGAAGACCCAATGAGCTTGCATATGATTGTAATGATGATGTTTATGTCGACACTTTGGTTAAGGCAGAAACGGATGAAGAATGGTTGCAAGGTTTGATAGAGGACCATGATATAAAAGAGGTGAATTATTCACTTGAGTTTTCAAGGATGAAGAGGATTCTGGTGATACAAGAGATTGTGCAAGGTTTATCTAACCCTTTGCCTATTATTTCTTCTCCTTTACCTCTTATTGGTTTGAATGTATGTGCTTGAGAATATTGTTGAATGACTTTGTTTCTCGTTTTCCACCATTAGAGAAACTTGATTCTCATACTATGCAGGTTATGGAACAAGAAACCGTGGATGTACCCGACTTCTATATTCTTTATACACTTCCAAGTGTGGACAAGAATAAGTGTGGGGGCAGCTTTTATTGGTTCATAGCTTCACTTTTGCTTTATATTACTAATATTTGTGTGAAGCTAGTGTTTGAAAAACAGGTTCTATGGAAGGATCCCCAACTTTTCAGATTATTGGTGTATGGGGAATGAATCTTACAAGAAGCTAAGTCGGCCGTCGACTTTAAAACAAGCGCTAAGTGGGAGGCAACCCACCGGTTTTGTATCTTTATCCTTATCTTTTTATTTTTATGCATTTGCTTTTATCTTTATTTTCTTTGTTTTTGCATATTATTTATGGAATTTCCCACCTTGGACTTTCTTTGACGATTCAATTTTACATTGAGGACAATGTAAAGTTTAAGTGTGGGGAGCATTTATATGTTTTAGTTTGCTTTATGCATAAAAAAAAAAAAAAATCAGAAAAATAGAAAAATAAGAAAAAATTTGTGCTTTTGAACTCCAAATCTAGAAACTTGTGCCTTTAGGATGACACCATTAGTGGATGGAACCATTTTGAATGCGGGGAGTTGAGGAACCAATTAACTAAAAGGGAAGAATATAGCTCGAAATCACAAATTAATATGATAGTTGTTACCATATCTCGGAATATCACCATATCACATTCTATTTTTATTTTTCCATATTTATCTATTGTTCTCTAAGTGCTTTGGTGGGTCACTAAACATCGACGTGTTATTACTGCTAGGATGAAATAGAGTGATTGAGTTACTAGAAAAAGAAAAAAAAATTGAACAAGAAAAGAAAAAAAAAATGAAAAAAATATATGAAAAAAAAAAAAAAAAGGACTGACCAATTAGACCAAAACGGAATAAAAAGACACTTGGGAATAGCAGTATGTGTGAAACGTAGTCCCCGCCTCCGTCGCCTAAACAAAGCGTGGAATGCGTGGATCCAAGGCAACTATCACGTACTTGCTGACAAGAAGCATGCGCTTGGATCCAGTTTGATCTAATCATGCCGTCTAAAAAAAAAAAAGAAATTGGATCCAGTTTGATCCAATCATATAAAAAAAAAAAGAAGAAATTATTATTGTGTTGAATAAAGTCACTCTTGGTTCCCTTGTATATGCCAATTGATTTGATGTAGCATTCAAGATCGTAGCTCAATCCAATAGGATTAGGTTCATCTTACGGTGACCTTCTTATTTAGGATATGGGAAACATCGAACACTTGTGAATATTCGCCAACATCTACATCTATATCCATCTTCTTAATCGTTTCATTGTGATTGTGGTTTGTTAGTTTCCAGTATTGTGGCTTGTTATCTATCTAATTAGAGTTTATTTACTAATAATTGAATTGAATTTGCAAGGTACCTCCTCCCCGTAGTCATTTTGGATTCGTTCATTGATTTGTCACAAATAGACGGAGTTTGAAATATAGGTTTTGTAGGTATATCTCTAGTAAACCTTCACTCGAGACTATAACTCGTCCACTAGGGACACCTAGGGGGTTTAAAGGCTTGTTATTTATGCTAAAATTAACCGTAGCCTCGACGTCACGGAGTTGTTGTATTTTATTGTTTTGTTTGATTTGCTCGAGGACAAGCAAAGTCTAAGTGTGGGGGAATTTGATAGGTGTAGAATACACCGTATTTAATATCTAGTATTTATGCTTTCTTTGCGAGTTTTCTTGTAAATTATGTATCTTATGTGTGCTTTTGAGTTTATTAGTGCAATGGAGTCATTTGGAGCAAAAAGACCAATTGGAACTCGTTCAAATACAAGATTTCTACTTTTCATTGTGTAGAGGACGAGAAGATGAAGGCGATGGCGAAAGAACGGAGTCATTTCAGAGATCGTATGAAGAAGTTATGAGCAAAACAAGAACTCATGAGCAAGAAGGGCAAGAGTGTCATTTCATGGGCATGTGCTATCTGGAGCCAGTCACAGGTTAAGGGATACTATTGGGTGGCCCGTATCCATTAGTGGGTGCTGTGTAATTTTCTACTCTTACAATGACCATGGAAGTCGGAGAACGCACTTTCAATCATTCTCGTTTCCAAATCGAGAAAACGGTGCGGATGAATCGAGCGCCTTTCGGGTGGAAATAGGGAGAAATCGTGGTGAGAACGAGGATCCGTTGCTCATATTCGGATCGAGAAGAGGGTTCATGGTTTGAAGCAAGAAAAGGGGATCCGATCGTTACTCGAGTTAAAGGGAAAGACAAGGAAATTGATGTTGTTGTCATGGATTTGCATCAGATATTAGGTGCTCGAATTGCGCAGATGATTGATAATAAGAAACCTAGAAAAGGTTGTGTTTGATCGAAATCGAATCGAATTGAAATCCGGGAGCAAAGAAGGAATCTAATTAGGGTTCCCAAGTTTGGATCGAGAGAAGTAGAAGATGGGTTTGATGTGAGCGTACGTGAGGCTCCAAGAACAATGGGTATTGGACGAAATTGATGATGAATTCGAAATAGATGAATGCTTAGGACTACTGAATTTTTGAAGTTGCTATGGTTATGGAGAAATTCGACAGAGATGAGAGTTGTTGTGGTAAGCTAATGACGAAGAAATGAAGAACTTGAGGTGGATTCGAGGGGAGAAAGGCTGGTGCAGTAAATGCAAATGAGTTAAGGGAGAAGGCGGTGACTTTGAGAAAATATGGTGATGATCGGTGATCTTCTGGTCTTTGGTACACGATGGAGGAGAGAAGAATGAATCTTGGACTTAAAGCTCGTCGGGCACTTTGTGGATACAGAGCAAGACAGAAAGTGGTGAAGAAGTACATGTTGTGATTATCGATGGAGGATCTTGGCTCCTGGTCCTGGCGATAGGGAGATACCGATGACAATAACAATGGAGGCTGGTATTGCTTGGCGATCGGCAAATGGTGTTGGGTTTGTGATGATCAATGGCGAGTTGATGATGATGATGTGGCAATGCTTGGAGTTTTCGAGCTTTCTTCAGGTTCGAATGGTTCAAATGGGATGTTGTTGAGGCTGTCGTTGTTGGATTTCGAATATGCTGGAAGAATGCTTGAGGCTCGATACATTGATACCTTCTCGCCGTTAAGAGAATCAAGTTGTGGAGTCGTTGTGCGAGACGATGGGGCAAGACAATGAGCTATTCTTTTTCGAGATATGGAGTGAATGCTGTTGTTCACAATGGAAGCTTGATGACGAGTTCGGAGTTGCTATCGCGTGAAAAGGTGATGGAGAACGAGGAGTCGACTCGACTTGTGGTGTTCGAGTCCGTGATGCTCGAGCTAGAGAAGAACTTCGAGGAGGAGGATGGTCTCTCACGCCGTTGTTTGGTCTCAATGGAGTTTTGTTGTTTATGGAATAATGGTAGTGGTGATGGAAGAAAATGACGATGCTACTATGGAGCTGCAATTCTTGTTGACACTAATGGAGTATGTGCTTCAAGTGAGTTCTTTGATCTTTGTTGGAGGTAGTCGATGTGATGGAGGTAGTGCAGTGAGGCTTTGCAGTGGCCCGGGAGCCGAACTGGCAATGGTCTTTGTAATGGGTTATTGGTTGCTATTGCGGTGCAAGAATGATCGGTGAATGTGGAGGATATGGAGCTATGGCAATGGAGGAGCTGGCTGCGGGGAATCATGCGTTGGTGTTGCGGTGCAAGCAAGCGGTGATCTTTGAAATGGAGATGAAGATGTGTATGGGATGCCTAAATCGGATGATTCACAGGTTGAGATGGTGATGAGGTTCATGTGGTAATGACTTGTTGGATGGAATTGGCGAGTCATAAGAATAAGTTTTTGCATTATATGCACCTGAAGTTGTAGGTGGGGAACTCAGTTAGGCACAGGTGGTGTTGGTGAGAACTAGAAGATCTTGGTGGTTGTTGAGCAATGGGTTGTATGAAGTGAAGAGAGGAAATGAGGCTGAGATGCAGGTTACAAGAAATGGGTTACGAGGCGGAATGTGTGATGGCTGAGTTAGTGGTAGGCTGGCGGTTGTGGTTTCGATGAGAGCGAGGAGTGCGGTCAATGGGAGATGGAGCAAGTGATGAATGCGAGTGGGTTTAGGTGGTGAGGCATTGCAGTGTAGGTGGTCGAGTGATGATTGAAGTATAGAAGTGTGTCTTTCTTAGTTCTGTTGCGATTCAAGTAAGCAATGAAAATGATGTCGCAGGAGGTAATGGAGTTGTTATCAAGGTGAGATGTGCGAGGAAATTGCAAAGAGAAGAGTGATGCAAAGAATAGGGCCGGGAAAGTGCGGGCAAGACAAAGCTGAGATGTGGATACATGGCCATGATGGCTGGAAGTTCACTGAGTGCTGCACAATGATAGTGAAGCACATTGCGAGGCGTGTCAATGGCCTAGCCCCGAGGTGACTCGGGCGACTCATCGGCAGACCACGACTCTTCTTGACTCGGTGCGGCCAGGATTGAATGTAGCCAGGGTTGACCCGGCGTTGACCCGTTGACGGTGGCAGTTTGACTTTGCCCGGTCACCAGGTACTTTCAGCTGACGCTATTCGGCGAAATTCGGCCACAATCGATTTTCAGCGGCGTTTTTGGGACATAATTTACATGGGTTTCTCTCCATGGTGGTAGAGTGAATTTCCAACTAATGGACTTTGAAGACAAAAACCTAGTTTTGGAAGGAGAAAAAGACTACAAAGGAAGACTTCTACAATTTTTGACACCACGTTTTATTATCTCTTCTCTACTTTATTCTAGGGTTTTAGAACCATGAAGTCTTTCTCTTTCTTCTTGTGATGAAGTCCTTGAATATGAGTACCTAAATTTATTTATTGGTTATGGAATAATTGGATTTCACAAAGCATGATTCTTTGATTCAATATATTAGTTTTGTCTCATATTTATCGTTTGCAATTCTCTGAAAATAATGTTTATGATTGATTGATTGTTTTGTCAAGTTGAAAGTGGTAGAACTTCTAATCACATCTATTGCTAGTTTAGGGTTTATTATACGTTAAAAGTGATATTCCTGGATACAAGTAGCATAATATGATTATAGTTTAGTGATATATTCTTATGATCATATGTGAAATTGTAACCTTTGTTAAATTGAATTAGTGCGGCTTTCCGCGTTCAATTGCTTTGATTGGCGATTTCATAGAACTTAATGCATCTAGGAATTAAACTTGATTAGTGCTTTTACGTTAGGTTGTTCTTTAGATATAATTCATATTATCTTTTAATGTGTTTGTTGATGACAAGAGGAGATTAGCGGGATATTCTTGCGATCGAGGTATTCTAGGTCTTTGATAAAAGTTGGAGATTAAATATCAATTCTAGTTATTGTGTTGAAAACATGTTTGTGAATGAAACGAAATCCGTAACCAGCCACTTTCTTATTTTGATTTTATTTGTTTACTTTTCTTTATTTGTTTTATTTAGTTTATTATAATCACAAAACTACCAAAAGTTATTTATAACTAAACAATTTGACAACCTAGACCTCTCGTAGGATCGATCCTTTCTTGCCCTTTGCTATATTTATATTTTGAGTAGTAAGAAAGTGTAATTATATTTGTGTAAACTACGGCGGTGATCAATATCGGCGTACCAAGGTGTTGAATCTTCAATTGAGAA